>JBBPOD010000255.1:0-23063 GCA_038091255.1 Tylopilus intermedius | reverse complement strand
TACAAAGAGGTAGGCATGGTGGCTATTCTCAACTTAATTTAATTAGCAGAACAAGGTACTAGTAGCAAGACTTTCAGAACAAGGATCTTGTGCCTCCTCTAGCTATTCCCTTTTCTTTGCAGACTGTGTGCATGCAGTGCACTGATTTCCCAAGCCTACTTAGTGTACTTGTACTGTCTATACTCACCTTTTGATCCATTTTACCTAGGTGATCAGATGTGAGGGACCCCACCTCACTTCTGATACTTCATCTCCTCCTCTTATATTCCACAGAAACCTACCCTCTCTCAGTTTGGAAGCAGGTGACATACATATATCTTTATCTATTACCAGACAAATCAACTTCATGCCAAGCAAGATCTATACAACTGCAGACTGTGTGGAGTGCACTTATATATACTAAATAGCTTACTGGCCATCATATGTATTACTGGCAATGCCTCATCATCACAATGGCAACATTCAAAAAATTTGGTGATCCCATCTATTGCAGACCTCTCATTGCTTCTGAAAGTTATAGTTAGCTTATTGTAGTTAGAAGAAATGCTTGCACTTTCATTCAATCTCTCATCATATTTTAAAGCTTGTCAAAAATATCTCCTTGATAGTGTCTTTTTCACTTTTTGACTCAATTGGGGTCTCATTGAGTCCAGTTCCTTCATTATTTTGGGACCATGATTGCAAGTGGTGTCCCAAAATTACACCTAGAAGAGTTTGATTTTAGGTTTTCTCTCTTGCAGATATGCAATGGTTGTTGGCATTTCCCAAATATCACCACTCTCAAGCAAACTTCTATGTGACTGCACTATCCTAAAGCTGGATAATACAAAGTTGCAGGAGGCACAAGATGCTCTGGCTGCCCTTTGGGCATTGACTGATTTTTGTTATCTTTCCCAGGCACTGCAGCTAGGAGTTCCATGATCATAAGAAGAATGTGCTCATTGCAGCCAGTGCATAAACTACTTAGAGATGATGCAAGCAGTTATACCAAGTATTTGCAACATGGGCACTCTGGGGCAGTGGTCTACCAATGTCAAAGTACATGCTCATAATCATTGATTAAAGATTCAATGAAGTCTGGAAACCAACAAAATTTCAACATACAAACCTGTCAGTACTTGGTCATGAAGAGAGATGCTGTTTCTTCATGCAGGCTACAACCATGATTACCAACTATGAAGCTTATAACTTGGATGCCTCCAATGATGAGGACAATCTGCAACAAAAAAAAATCACCAGTTACTTTGACTAATGTGCTTAGGGCTGGCTGAATTTCATTGGTTCAAATGCTTCTCATCCCTATCAAACATTCACCTCAGATTCCACTACCTTTTATCTTTCATTTTGACCAAGATAACTATTGATAGCACAATGAAACTATAGGAGCTCCCTTCAAGCTAGCCATTGCCAATACCAGTCTTGTATATCCTGAAGTAACATAGTAATCAAAAATGTATTCATTTGCATTGTGTAAGAGTGTTTTAGGTATATCTTGAACAATGTATCTGGTCAATTTTGCTTTGTAATTTCTTCTATCAGTCATTCTATCTAACTTGGTCTTTTTTTTTTCCATCAACTTTCTTTTCCTTGCCTGTTTCTTCTTGTGACTTTTAAATCCTCAATGATCTATTATATGCAACTTTGGGCACAGGTGTTTTAAAAATTCCTTTCAAACTTGAGGCCACACATTTCAAACCACTCATTGTGACTTTCAACATATTTATCACCTTTTCAGATTTCACAGACCATGCCCTAACTTACTAATGTTTGAGTGCTAGTACATGATGTCATGAGATCATCTAGGTGAATGGATATAATCTTTTACATCATATTAAGAAATAGCAGTTGGATGGTGTGCTGTAGCAGGGCAATTCTATATTCTTCTTCTCCTTTGATAAATTTAGGTGGTGGTCATATCTGACCTCAAAAAAGGAATAAAAGGAATGAGATCTGCCAGAGCTCAACATAAATCAAATGACTATAGTCAGTGAGTTACCTAAAGATCCTTTCAATAATGCTCCACTCAAAGCACTTATCAGAAGATCCCAAAAGCTACCATTCATAGTATGTATAATGCTTGGCAGACTTGATATTTGCACCAGTTACAAGCATGTACTTCATGTTCTTGAGATGCTGCCAATATGCATGATGATAACCCAGTTTGCTTGAATGAAGGGCTAGAAGTATGGGGGCCAAGCAAACCACTGAGTTATATGTTGGCTTGTAAGACCATTGTGGGAATGTATGTCCTGTATGGGTTCAGGCCTGTTCTCTGTGAATTGGCCACAGTCTGAAAACATGTGTCACAGTGCAATTCACTTGTTCCAGAATTTCCACCTGCAACTCTGGCATTCATGAGTATTATTCTGGAGGATTTGCATCTTGTCCTTGGATCAAATTCTTTTCTCCCACCTCCTCCACTGATAGTTGAGACTCCTCCTGCACAGCACCTCACTGTGCCACATTATCAGCAATATGACTGATACCTATCATCTAATCTATCCTATCCCCACTGAGCTTCCAAGGGTAGGGTATTTTATGAGCAACAACATGGCATTATATCAGCTGATATTGTTTAAGGGGACATGATGATGTGTGTTAGAATCAAGATTTTCATCTTTGTATCCTTCAAAATGTTTCTTTTGTCAGGTGTGTATAATTACCACTTGATGGCTTTTCCACTCACTCTGACGCCAGAGCCTAACATCAATTCATGTGCTCCCAAATGTGCTAATTCATCATTGGGCTTGTTGTGGCCTATGATTAAGCCTGCAGTCAGACATGCATTCTGTTGAAAGAAATTGCAGGCCCTCTCTTCCTTATAGGTACTAGCCTCAAACCAGCTGGACATTTTTGGCTTCCAATGCACAAGGGTCAATATAAAGCCCTTTTAGTTTGGGTATGCCTGGATTCCTTCTTGGTTCTTGTTCTCAAGGGCATCAAATCATTAGAATGCCATGAGCTTTTCCCTTACTGGCATGTCATCTTCCACTTATCACCCTATCTGTTTCCTGTGAAAAAGAAAAGTGACTGATCACAGTCAACTTAAGGTTCTTTGGCTCAATACCAATGTTGCATTCTCTCCACTGCTTATTGCATTTACCATGGACAACCTTCTTAGTCCTTCCATTGCAGATCTTTCTTTGTGTGGAGTCAAGCTTTTCCATCAAATATGAGGCAAGCTGCTCAGCATATTGACTTTGCCCTATTTTCAAAGTCTCTTGAAATGCCCTATTGGTGACTTTCTGGCATTCTTGGATTGCCACACCTCCCTAAAGAGCCTTAACATTCAAAAACTCCAATATCAAACATAACAACCTTGTCACAACTTTCCAAGGCTTACACCCCCTTGGAGGCCCTTCTGGCTACACTTGTAAATCTCAATATTCCTTGTGGACTTAGCTTCCAGTGGCCACTCATTTCTCAGTTTCTCTTTGTAAAGATCACATTCTACAAATTTTTGTCTCTTGAAGAGGCAAGCAGCAATCCTTTGGTAAGTTGCAAAAGCTCTTCACAAGGTGTGTTGTAAGGTGTCAGGATTAGTACATATAGTTCCCCTAGCTGTTATGATCATGCAATCCTCTGGGTTGAACTCTGGAACTCCAAAGTTGCAGACATGATTGGACTTTGGGTTCAGCTTATGTGTTGCCCCCTTGCTAGATCATATGTCCCAGATTTAGGAGAAAGGTTGGAGATAGGAGGAACCATCCAGAAATTTAGTGAGCTATAGGCCGCTGTTATGATATATCATCTAGACCTCAACCTAGTTGACATGATATGTACAGACTTGCAAACAGAATGTTGCCCACAGAGTTGGCTGATTCAAACCATGTCTTCCTCATTGACACAACTCAGACCTTTATTCATTGTAGGAATTCTTCATTTGAATTCAAGTCAGAATACTGATGAATCCCTCTTCATAGTGTTGTTTGCATCATTTACCATGGAGGCAACATGTTGAGGACTATCCTGAACAGATAAGGTTACCACAATTATAGGCTGTTGATGTTCACAATAGAAATATGCCATGACTATATGTTCAACTATGGTCAATACATGCTGACCAGATCTTCCAGGTATTATTATGGACAATATGACTGAAGTCGAACATATTCAACCTGAGTTCCAGCATCATGCCTTTTAAGAACAGTTCAATGCAGTTGACTTGTCAAACATTACAATTATGAGATCACCTCCAACAACAGATTAGGACCTGTGATATGGCCCTGGTATCAACAAGATTGACTTTGCCAATAACCATGATGTTGGGATAGGTGTTCATTAACCTCTGTTAAGTGCAGGACTTTCCATTGTGTTTTTCATTATTCCTCTGACTCACCATAGTTTCCTTTTTTATTCTTTGTATGATATATAGACATCCCTTTTTTATATAAATAGGGCATAGTTATACTTGTTCTGTAAATGAAGTTCCCACCTTCATCCACAGCACACAGACTAGCCTTGCACAAAGCATCCTATGAGCACTTTGAAATCAGTTGTCAGGTTGCTTTCAGTAGTTTGCTCTATGATAGTGGAGCTATTTCTCTCAGAGATCACTTATTCCAGTCCAGAGTTATTTTGGAGTTATACAAGCACATCTTTGCCCATAGAAGATATGCACTCACTGCATCCTTTTCAAACTGAGGGCAAGAGCTCAACTTATATTATATATACATAGATTGTTCATACTTCTACTATAGTGCAGGTTCATGGAATATTCTATGATGTCATGCACAGCATATGGTGACTGATCATTATTGAGGTATAGAGTCTAGACCATCCTTAGTAATAATAAACTTAGGTCATGCAACTCTTTTTAATCACAGAATTGATCTACAATATGATCAGGCATCTCCAGATTGCCCTGGAGAGTCATGGCAAGAAAGTGTACAGAGGCCTTGAGTATATAAGCAGTACAGCAACCTCTGGATGGCAAATAACTGTCAGGCATCCCACTGCCATCAGAATAGTGAAAACCCATCATGGCCAAGCAGCAAGAGTGACATGTGACAATGGCATATGACAGCAGGGTAACAGGTTTACAAAATCATTATGATCCTATGGTATTATATTCACTCATTCTTGCTTTGTTCCCACTACGTAACTTAGGGGGGTGGAAAATTTTGGTCTATGCAGGGATTTCCGAAAAGTGGCACTGCCACACACAGCCTCTCTCCCCTTGGGATCGTGGACAACCACATGCCGACTCTTAGGGGAACTCTCATCATGCATCACTGTGCTATTTTTCATGGCGTCCACGTGGAGGTTGAATTCGACCCTGGATTGCAACACACTGTGTGTTATTTCTCTCTGCATGCTTTGCGTGCTGTGTTGTCCACGGAGTATGATGGCTACTCGTTTACTACGGATGTTCATCCGTTGCATTGTGCAAGACTGAATCACATTTCGCCCATAGTTGATTTGACTATTGGGATTGATTGGATTGGTTTACATCGCGCTGTCATTCCTGCGTTATATCATTTCGAATTCACTGGTTTGCATCGTCACTTCCACCCATTGCCTGAAAGCCCTATGGATGGTGAAGCCCCAGGTGAAAGTGAGCTGACGGACACATTCAATCACATGCTTTTTTTCTTTGCAGAAAATGGTAGTAATATTTTCTCAATGCCTGATTATCAGCTAATGCAGCATGCACGGTTGCATGATCTGGGGTGCAACGGTGACGCATTGGACATCAGATATTCCATAATATGTCATCTTTTCTTTGCATGCATGTTATGTGGCACTGGTCAGCTAATGTGTCCAGTTGTGACGTGAAATGGCAGATCATCCTACGCTAGTCATGCGTATCGCACAGTATGTTGTTGACCAGTGTGAATGTGAAAACATCATTCCGATTGTTCATTTGCAAATGATGGCACGCACGTCGGGTGTCACTGGTGTCGTTGGTGATGATCGTTTTTTGCTATTGCGCCAATTGCGTGCTTGTTTAGGCTTTGGTTCGGGGAAATTGGTGTATGACGGTCGCAGTCAGGCTGCTATACCATACAATTGGACACATGCGAGCTTGGCTAGATTATTTGGTGAGCGTGATGTTCATGGGAATTGGACAACCGTGATGGGCATTTCAGATGAAGCCATCGTGGGAATTTGTGCCGGACATGGTATCAATAATGCCTCTTTACCACTTATTGAACTGTGCCAGTGCATTATTTTTCATTTTTTGACAGGTGCTTGCATGCAGCCCTCATCCTATTCGAACGGAGTTCCCAACCTTTGTCATGCTGTGTGCAATACATTTCCAACCACATTCTCAGTTATATCTTTTGTAGTAGAAGTTTTGAACAATCAAGGCAGAACCACTTTTACCACTGATGACTTCTTTTTTTTCATTCATTCACTTGGCTTTGTCGATCACACTCGGGGATTTTGAACGACTCAACACGCATTGGATGCATTGGGCGCTTATGCAGCTCATCAAAATGTTCTTTCGCCACCAACACCTTCTGACAATTTGTTTGCTCGTATCGAAGAACTGCCTCGCGCGTCTTTAGTCGCACTGGCTTGTTTGCATGGTATATGTTGCTCTGGCAGGTGAGTAACTAGGTTGCGAGAGCGATAACGGTGTGCGCGGGGAGATGGAGTAGGTTCTCAACGCAGGGTTCGTATACTTCGTTCTCGCCATTGGCACGATTGTAGAACACCATTTCAACGGGCGATAACCCATGAATGATGGCGGAGCCAGTGTCCTCGAGTGGATCAGGAGTGTTTGCCTGAGAAAGAAGGAAAGCATGAGTGTACATTTTTTAGCGCGTCGTGGCTTCATAACCGAGCATGCAATGTAATTCTGGCTCTGTAGCTTGTCAAGTTTGGCGTGTAAAGTTTCACGTGCGGCGCTATGATTAGGAGGAGCACAATGTAGAACAACATGCTGATCCGACTGCGCAAGTTGGGTGTTAGCACGTTTGATCTCCTCAGTTGTGCCATATCGAACCATCGTTTGTAAATTGCACAGATGTAATCGTGCATACTCTCTTCGAGTGTCTTCACTGGGCCTGCAGGTGATGCGTTTGATGTTGAACGGACGGAGAATCGCTACGTCTTCGAGTTGTTGAGCACGCGATAGCATGACGTATGGACTTTCTGTCCCTCGGCATGCTTCGGGATCTACAATGACGCTTTGTAGTGTTTGACCCTGTGATTTATGAGAGGTCATAGCGAACGCGGGAACGATGGGAACCTGTGTGCGACGAATTTTACATTTCTTTTTGCTGTGAGGATGTACGAAAGTCAGATCTATGGTGTCCTCGATTGCCACAGCGTAATGAGCAGGCAAGTTGGACAGATTTCGATCTGCGGCATGTAATGTTTGAAGAATGCAGGAATGCGCGTGTTTGTTTCCAGTGGAGTCTGTGGTGTATCGAATAGAAGCCAGAGTGCCTACGCATCCATTTACTATACCATTGGGTACGTCGAAGTTCTGAACAATCATGACAGGCATTCCTAACACGAGAGGCAGTTTGCCTAACCTTTGATTAGTAGATCCTGAATGACAATTTGAAGTAGAGCGTGCAATCACGTCCGACAATATGCGAGTATTAAGCAATTGAAAGTCATCTTCAGTACATGCACCAACACGCAAACGGTGTAAGAGTTGTCTGAATCGGATATTCTCAGCACCTTGCTGCCGAACAACTTCTTGTAGGAGGACGACGACATCGATTGACAACCAAAGAAGCTTTCCAAGGATGTCACGCTGACCAACAGAAGACGCTGCTCGGTGTGTTGTAATGCGCGAAAATAATTTAGTTTGGCCCACAGGAGGCAATTGTGCGAAGTCACCCGCGAAGATGATGTTCATACCGCCGAACGCGTCTGAATTTCCTTTGACAATGGACAATGCTTCACTCAGTTGTGCTACGAAACTACAACCCAACATAGAAACCTCATCGATAAGGAGGTAGTCCACACCTTCCCACATAGAGGTCAACAATGCTGTAGCTTTCGAAGATCTTCTTCCATGAGACAATTGCAACGCAGTGTGGAGAGTGATACCATTTATGTTTTTGGCTGCCACTCCCATATAAGAGCACAAGCGCAGTCGGCGTGACATATTACGTCGATGGAAGAACTCATTGATTGTTTGGATTAAACGAGATTTGCCTGTACCTGCAGCTCCGCCAACATACATGCGTACTACGAGGGGTTTCATTCTCATGCATGCTATGATTAGCAATGATTTGGAAAGCGCGGTGTTGATCGTTTTTGAGACTGTACTCTTCACACATGCTGTCGATCGTAGTGAACTCGTTAGCGAAAGAGGCTTTTTCATTGAAGCAAAAAGAATGTATATGAGGTGTTGGAGCTCTCGGTACGTCATGTGATGATAACTGAACAGTTTGTTGTACAGACGGGGCGGTCGTTTCATTTTCAGCGGCAAATCTGTTCGGAGTACTGTTGTTAGATGTCCTTCCTTTTTGTTCCTCTCGTCTTTGTAAATATTCATGAGCCCATACTGCTTCGTCTTCTTCAGAGTGTGGCAGGCAAAGCTGATTTCCGTGTTTCACAGTGTCTTCATGAGGAACAGTTGCATACAATCTGGATTGTTCTAAAGAGTGTAGTACATTGATCACTTTTTCGACCCCAGCAGAGATTCGTATAGATCGAGAGGCCTCAATTGATTGAAGGTGTGCTAGAATACCTGCCTCATCATTGTCAACATCCATTGGCAACACAGTTTCGTTCTCTTCGTCAACTTCCAATACATCGCCAGGTAGGTGAGAGTCTGATGGAAATTCGGATTGATGTGGATGGATTCGACTGAATATTGCGAATGATTTCGTGTACGTAGTCAGAAGCAGAGAGCATGAAGTCGCGAAATGCATCTTTCCATGATTCCCCTTGTCTTCGAAGGTCGTTTATGTTTCTCCACGGCTTAAACAGTGCTAACATGATTCGACAGTACTTTGCATACGATGGCTCTCGATCGTTCCGAGGCAAGGAAGTGCCAATGGGAACAACGACACGTGGATGAGAAGGTAATGTGATCAGCAGTTCATGAGTGAGATGCTCCGGATGAGCATCCAATAACTCCCATCGCGGGCGACGTTTCGAGGTTGTTTGGCAAACATCTTCGAATGAAGAATAATTTCTATGTACTGCAGCTTGCTCCACAGTGGGGGGTTCTGTGTCTTCATACGTGTTGTTGTGTGGCTGTTGATTAGTATCATCGCTACGTTTGCGAGTTCGTGGTACTTTGATAACACGGGTGAGAAACATCCAAAGACAGAATGGTTGTAGAATGATTGCACGGTGTTCATAATCCTGGATGAAATTACCTTTCATCATGAGTGATCCATTCACAGAGACGTCAATAATTACTTCCGAGTCGTCTTCTGCCATTTGGTTCTGAGTGCTATGCAAACTGCCAGTGTTTGGTTTGTCATCCGATTCCGATTCGGAGTCTGTATTATTATCTGCTTCGATATCCTTGTTCCATTCGCCGGGATACTGACTACTAGTGCTATCAGTGTTCTGTGATGTATTCGATATGTTCACATAGCACTCGGGACTAGGATCCATTTTGTTCACGTACTTTTCGAGTGTAGTCCATGTCCTAGGATGTAAGAAGCGATTTGTTGGCCTGATAGTTCTTGGTGAGTGAGCAAAGTATACGAACATTTCTGTAATAGTCGCTTAGCACGTGTCTGGGCATTGTCCTCAGCAATCTCAATCTCTTCCAGTTTGCAAACAGCAAGATTTAATGCAGCGTATGCGAATGTGCTTTCAGCTGTGTCTTTGTGATGTAGTCTGTAATATAGAATAAAATGGCTTTCGCAGTTGCACCAGAACCCTCCGCAATCAATTGTGATTGTGACCATAAGTGTGGGACGTCATTGACAGACATATCTTCGATATCGAAATCGTAACCTGCTAAAAACTTCACTACAGGATTATACACATCAGCAGGGTTCAAGGTGATAAAAAAAGATGGACAGCCACAGTTGATCATTAAACCTCAAATTTCATTTCGCATTGCTGTGTGTGCAGAACTTGAACCTTCGACAAATCGGACGATACTATTCACAGTTTGTAATAAGGTTTTCACAGATCGTTCTTCTGCAGTGTATGTTAAGTGCATGTCTCCCCTTGCGGAGCGTTCCACAATGGCATGCACAGTCATTGGAGATATGCGAGCGAAAGCATCAGGAGAACTGGCGAAACTTTCACGTTTAACTTTGAGAGAGGTGTGCAGCAATGCAGTGCGACGTTGGAGCATGTTGAACACTATGAACATAAAAGAAGGGTGTCGATGGAATCGTCAGTCACGCATATTTAGGTTGTGTTTGATTTGTCGACGCATAGAAACTTTAACTTGCCGGCGTGGATGTTCACAGCCTCCGATACCAAATGGATAGAGAGAGTAGGAAAAAAGGAAGGAAGCAACAGTGCATTGTTGAATTCATTCACAGGGCGTGTGCCATGTGGAATGCTAATATATCCTCCGGCTTTGTTTCGCAAGTGACGAAGAGCAGCAAGCTTCTGATCTTTAATCGAAGAGTTTTGATCAACATCGGACACAACAATGCTCTCGAATTTTGTGTCTCCAATGTGAGAAGTGTCTACTGCAGAATGAAATGCATTGTCATATTGGGAAGTGACTGTTTCTACATGAACTGGCAGTAACTGTTCTTCATTTAACGCATCCAAACGAGAATGATCAACAGTAACTTCTTCATATACAGTAATGCGGTTCGTACACGCTCCCTGCGTATGATCAATGGAGTCGCATGGTTCGGTAGAAATTCTGCAGTGGGCAGTTTCGATCCTATGAACAAGACACAAACTGCATCAGCAAGTTCATTCTCGGGAGGAGGTAATATGGACAACAGCTTATCAGGAGTCTGTGGAAAGATGACGACATGCCCCTTAAGAGCGCATTGAGCTGCATTGCTACCCCCAGCCTCTGCATGTTCGTGCAATCACAAGATCCATGCTTTCGCGCGACACCTGCTGATCATGGCTTCCTCAATAACAGTCACTTCGTGAAGAACGGAAGGTACGTCACCAAGAACGAGATGGTTAGCCAATGCTAAGGGAGGTGTACGTCCTTGCCACAAACTACTGTCGCATTCAGAACAGAGCTGCAACATGTATGATTGGTGTTCATCGTAAAGAATCCTTTGCGTGTCTAATATGGCATCACCAAATTCTGCATTGATGCCGACCAGAAAGTGGTTAGCATCCGAAGTATACCAATTAGAATCAACGATCATTCCGTTGAATGAATGCTGGTGAGGTGCGTAAACAAGACTAAGGTCAACATCTTCAATGGAACGCAGTGTACATGTACAGTGAAAGTAGATGCCCGAGCAACTTGTGCAACTCACGGTTGACAGGACATTGCTCGAAGTGGCAGTACAGAAAGCATTCACCGCACTATCTTTGTTTTCAAATGAAACGGGCTCTGGCCATCTCTCAGCACAAACATGACGAAGAGGAATATGATGACCATCGGTCTGCGTTGCAATCGTGGAAGAGCAAATATAACTCCTCATCCTATTTTTCAACTGATGCAAGGTCCAGGTCGATTTGTGAGGAACCGAATGGATGCGAAAAATGTAAAGCAGGCTCATTCTGCAAATGCAAGGAAGAAGACTGTTCAACACGGAGGTTCACAACTCCTGTTGAGCTCTACGTAGCTGAGAGTTTGAGTGCGTACCAACTGCATGCCTTTGTCGAACAGAGGTACAACCAAGTGGCACAACGTTCACTGCAGATACGCATAAGCCTGATGTGATATGATGAATGATGTGCTCATGAAGATAAAGCTGATTTCCATCGTACGCCCCAGCCTTTCACTGGTAAGCAGCTTCCGTTTTCGGTAACAATTTATTCCCTGATGCTTCGCAGGAAACTACATTTATGTTGGTGGTCAACATGAGGGAGAATACGAAACTATTATCATTGGAGAGATCCTGCCGGAATCCAAAGGCACGAAGCTGTGCGCAAAAGGCACTCACTACGCGGGAAGTTCCGCAAAGATCCGGATCACATTTTTTCACTGTCATCGTCGCTCAGACTTCACGTTGGACAGCCTTACTTTATCGACGACAAAACAAATGTGAAATGTGCCCTCGCTTTGGGCGTTCCATCTATGGCTACTGAAAGGCTTGCTATCCTTTTCGACAATCAGATCGCCACACTCACCGACATCATTGACGACGATAAAGCAGAAATCGCGCATGCTGGCAAAGTTGTCTTTTCCTATCGTATCTTACGCTCATCTCTAACAACTTCATACCTCAGGAAACAGCTTTCAAAGAATGGACATCCAACCAATATGGTGACCTCACTCTTGGCCACGACGTGATCTCCGTTGTTACTGAGCCGATCTATATGGCATGTTCCCGCTTCATTCCATGACGTCTCCTCATTTCCGCCCAGATTCCAAAGACAGCGCAAAAGGGTGAGAAAGTGAAGAAAGTGAAGATCGAGAAGAAAGCTATTTCTCGCCATGTTCCGTCCAAAGACTCCAAGGACAACGGGCCTCCTGAGCATACTGAGGCTGATCATGAAGGTCGTAAGTGCTTCTAATGGTTGTTCAACATCAACTCACCTCAACCAGTGACGCTTAACACCTCGTACGACCCTCATATTCTCTCCGATTACGGAGGAGATTTGTTCCGCCATGAAGCTTCACGCCTCCGCCAAATGGACTTCCGTGACAAATAAAACGAGCTAATTCCTCCTGAGGCGTGGTACGACAGCTTTCACCCTGGAACGTTCGTGTTGATCAGGGTGACACTGCACCCATACATCTGGGACAATCATTGAGTACGATCTCACAGTCGATCGACCTCGCTTGCTATTTACACAACCTTCCAGGTGTATCAGATCTGCGCTCACACTGTGCGCATCCTAGATAGGTCCCTTCGACCCATGGAACCCCGTGTACAATTCACTATGCCTGGCAATGCGGCGGCCAGCACTTCGATGATGCCAAACTCGGTTGCATCTCAAGCTCTGTCCAACTTCACTTTGGGCAAACGTCAGCGATGCACTGAAGATTAGTGAAATGGTGATTTTCTGTTTATCTGCAACTGAGTTTCATACTGCGCGGTGTACGAATATGTCGATGTCTTTCTGATCGCTGTTAGTGTCATGATGATGTTGTACGAATAGCTGGCGAGTGTCTCCAAAGTGTATTATATAAATCACGTCTCGACTCCTGCGCTTGTCATGAACAAACCAAATATCAACACCCAGCACATTCAACTTCACATTGGTTACCTTACCACCGTGAGTGAGAAGCTTAACACGCATCTACCACCCTATGAACGTAGCAGCGCGCTAAACAGATCTTCGCTACATTATTACACTTCATACAGACTACATACACTGCGACAACTTCCCCCTGACTAACGCGATTTGCAACAGCACATAGCATAACGTCTTGTCCATCTTGTTCAGCTCCATCACCACTCCATTTTCCACATCGTACTTCACCACCAGTACGTCGCCCTTCCACTGTGGTATCACCTCCATGTGATCCATCGCTCGCTCCACTAATCCATTCAATCGCTGGGGATTGTCCGACTGACTTGCAGTGTAGATCATCAGCGCGAAAGGCCAAGGAGGAGCTCCAGCAACCGGGAGTCGATCAAAGAATGCTCGCTTTACCGTAACTGCGTGTCGTCCATCGCCGCCACTCATTACCCAGGGTGCTCCATTCACTCCAGCACCTTTCACTGCCACCTGGACAAACACGCTTTGCTCGCAATTCGCTCCAAGGTACAACGCGTTGACACATCCGCCATCCCCATACAAACATGATGATGGTAAGCATATACACACTAAATCTGAACGTAACATTTACCTCTTGAACGAAGCGCACATGTTCCTGCATCTCGCGGATGTCTATCTCGTTCGTGAATCGTGTTAACGAGTCCCTGTACAAGGTGATTGATGGTGTCCGTGAAAGCTGTATTTTAGGGGCTGCTCTGTTACCTTCGACCGCAAATCATCCTTACCGCCAAAATCAACCTAGCACACCGAATACTCATACAGCACACGAATGTCAACATCTTCCATCATCTAACGACCGATTGTCACAATGCTCGTCCACTATATGACCACTCAAACTGCATTTATTCAGTAAACTAAATAAGCCTGAGTGAGTGCCAGAAACTACTCACGCGCGTATAATCCCACTGAACACCGATAGCGCTTCCTCGTCCAATGGTTCACCCGAAATAATCCGCGTAACCGGCACAAGCAAAAACTTCTTCTCTGCCGCGCACGTCCATGGAACTGTACGATCATGATACACCACCACTGTGCAACCTCTCCCAGGAGAGGACGCTGTTTGATAATCCAGATATTGCTCCTCAACCAGCCCATCGTGAAACAACTCGTTAAGAGCAGGCATGATGAACTGCTGCGAAGAATGAATAATGATTTCGGTGGACTGAACGCTAGCACAAAAGCCTGCCGAAATGACACAAACATCGATAATTGAATTAGAAAGCGACGATGGAAGGCAATGATGGCGAGACATGACGAATGTTTGACCTGCGACTATACCTAGGGGCCTTCAACATCCCCTATAGTCACTGTGACTAGTAACGCGTGATTCACTGAGCAAAATACAATCAACGAATGAAAGCAACGGACGTGGGAACGTAGCGGCCATTGCCACGAAGGTGGCCCTACACGTTATATTACATATTACATCTTGTTTGATAGTATTTTGTGTTTTACCTAACATGACTCAGTTACATGTAGCACCCACACAATTTGAAGCAACCTATCACATGCAGACTCACAGCTGCACTGCCTTTAAATGCCAGAGGCTACTGTGATAACAGCAGTCCCTCAGGTGGAACACACAAACCATGCAACACAATAAACGCCTTACTCAGCTTGACAGGCCTTGTGAGCCATTCACATACTAAATCAATTTGTCACTTCTTTACAAATCAGCAAGATTCCCTCCCCCCCTAGGTCTGCTTGCATTGAGGAATGCGCAAGCAAACAGAAATCCTGGCAAAGAGAAACTGTGGTACAACACCTCAACCTACTACTGAGGAGGCTGGAGAGTGTTGCTCCTCTCCAGCCGTTAGTCAGTTACCTGTTACAAGCTCGCTTGAAAACCTCCAGGAGCTCGTTAGAACATGTGTGGTACCTGCCTGGCACATTTGTGATCCATTGTAACCTTCTGACACGACTCCACATTCCACCAGGAACATATTCAACTTTGTTCTGGGCCTTGCTGGGTCTACAACCATTCCGTCCCACATCCGGAACGTATTCAGTCAGTCAATTGAATGCATTGGTGTCGACAAAAGATGATTTCAAGAGTCATCTCTCTCAACCAGAACCTCCTTGAGTTCAATTCAATTCTGGTGATATACAATGAACGCGGTACAGACAATGTCAAGATTGGTTGCCATACTGGTCCTCTTTGCCCATGGGGAATCGAGTTCCAGGTATGTGAAACGCCTGTCACGATATGCGAACACTACATCCTAGATCCATCCGATTTCAAGGGCTTGATGCACATGTCACTCGCAGGCTGTGTCATTGGAGATCTGCTCGAGTAAAGAAAGCTGACCAGGAAGGTCTAATTTTCCCGCTCGACGCTACCTTGCCAACAGTGTTCTGGCACGCCTATTGCCAACGAAAGCATTGAGGAATCTCTTCGTCGACGTTACCCGATGTAGAAGAGCGGAGCAATCTCAAACCGAGGTGAGCAACAAGCTTCGGATACAGCTGGAGAAGCACAAGGAGGACAAAGACAGCAGCGAGTGATATTTACTCCTGTACTGCTTGACCTTGGGTGTTCTGGCGATTTATCTTGGGAATTTGAGATTATCCCAGGGTCTGCTGAATTGAGCTCAATTTGGGTTCCAGGCCAAAGGCTTTTTGAGGGCTGATGTGCTAAATATCATCTTGGCAACAATATGGTTCATGAATTCAGAGACCCTCTGACAGAGGCTTGTCATGTTGTAAGAAAATTTGCCAATGACTTATGTTCAGGTGAGTTGTGAGAAAAGAAAACAATCCAGGATGTCCTTCTTCCCAGAAAGTGGGCCACCCCAAAGCAAATCAGAAGGGAAGAACATTGAAGATAAATGATTAAAATGATAAATGCCACCAGGGTGCAGTGGCCACTTGACTTGTGGTGAATACCAAGAAACCTATTCTGGATGAAACCTGATCTATTGAAATGAAAATGGATTTGAAATGTTTGAGACATGTGCAGTGAATATCTAACATAGAAAGCATGTCGGGTCAATATTAAGGAAGATGAGTACATTTTCTTATTGTGTTATTCAGCTTTTTAGGGTTTTTTTTATCCACTCTGATCAAGTAAGAGAATGTCTCATCAGTTGATGGTCGCATTGGGCTGGAGATCTGGGTTGTTGATTACCCTTGACATATTTAGCAGACAATCCAATGAACAAGCTTGACCTCATCTGGCAGAAGCCAATTCGCAGGATCAAGCTAATTTATCTGCTTGGAAATGGAGTCTGGGAACAAAGTCTGGGAGGTGAAGCGGAAGGGGTGCAAGTCCATGGAGGGGGTGCTCCAGAAGTGATTTTGTGATGTGAAACTCCTCATCTATGGGAGTGATCATAGAACAGACAGGCTTGTAAGCAAGCAAATACATAGTGGTATCATATGAATAAATGGACAAAAAGGGTGGACAAAGTGTCTGCATCAAGAAATGAGTACTCTGGTGAAGGTGGAATGGGCCCCATTGGTGCTGCCCAATGTCCAGGACAGTGGAAGATTGTTGATCTGAAAAGATAAGGATGAGAGGTTAGCAGTCCACTTTACTGAAGTCATGTCCTGGAACTGCTTCTGGAACTCCGGGACAACAGCGAATAAGCCTTTTACCAGGATTGAAACATTCATGCCTAACATGCAGTCCAGAACTTAGTAAGGTGCAGTCTTATCCTCTAGGGGAAACAAGTACTTGTACTGCATGGCAGAGCTGGAAGGTTGGTTAGCTTGGGGGGCTTACAGAGGAAGATTACATGGCTCTCTGGACCAAGTAGGAGGAACTGGTCTGGAGGCCATTGAAGATGATAATGAAGAATCAGAAGAGGAGGGTGCAGAAGTCAGCATGCTTGCATGGATAGGGGTTGACAATGAAGGGGTAGCTTTCTGGAGTTTAGGGGAGAGCACCTCCTCCATCACAGTAGCAGTCTGGTTATCTTGCTTTTTTCAACTTGAAGGTGGCATCTGAACACCATCAAACTGGACTTGCTTTCCTTTATCCTTTGAGACCTTGTCCACCTGGAAGGTGACCCATGCCTTGGTTGAAGGAGGGTGAGATCAAAGAGGGTGTGGTTGTGGTTCCACATGATTGAGAAGGATTTGCTGGAGTTAGGTATACATTGGGATCAAGAAGGTATGAGAGGTTGGGAGTTGATGAAGAGTCCAATGGGATGGGCAAGAGCAATGATATAGCAGATGAGGATGAAGACAAGGATGAGGACAAGTCTAGGTCCAGTGAATGATACCAAAATGGGGATGCAGCTGGATTTGGTGTCAACTGAGAGAGTCTTTCAAATATAAAAATGTGTCAGTGAACTCAGAGAATGATGTCAAATGGAAACAGTATGAGCTCTTTTTAAGGGTAATTGGAATGAATAATTCAGATTGGGAGATATTTAGGTGGGAAAAGTCTGTAAGGAGATTGTTGATCTCTAAGCACTTTGGAGTGGGTCTAAGCGATCTTCTCAACAACCTATTAGAACCCCTTGTGGTGGGCTTCAGTTGTAAGAAAGATAGAAAGTGTGTAGGTGTATATCCTAGATATAACTAACAATGTTAGGATAAGTGGGTGTGAGTGTATGACTTGTCCCAGAAGTGCTTGGAAAAATGTATGTATGTAGTGGGAAGGGGTAGCAAGGACTGATGAAACAGATTCCCAAATAATTCTGGAGGAAGTCCAGTGTGAATCTGTTCAATCTGCTTGTTGGAACAGAAGGTGGATATGAAGTCCCAACAAGGTCCTGAATGCAAGAGTGATGAGCAGAATGATAAAGACAAAGGTAGAAGACCTTCAGAAATGGGCCTCAGACAGATAGAGACCAAATGGGAGATAAATTGCATCATACACGCAACATAGGCTTTATACTAACTACGAAATATGCCAAATAAGGTAGATATTGAATAGAACTGGGAGTCTGGCAAGTTTGCTTGGCTTATAATGACCTGACTCACTCTCAGACCATCCAGCTACCATAAGGACTGCGGTAAGTGACAAATGCTAGACATATCATGTGCAAATGGAGCCAAAGATGTATTGTAAAGATGATCCAGAACATTACAAGATCAGTTGGCTTGAGTTTGGTCAGCACAAATGGCATGGACAAAAAATGGATAGCACAGACACACAGAATAGAGATGGGCCACACTTGGAGGGACTATAGACTGGACAGGACAACAGTGTTGGGAATACCCAGATGCACCTAGAAAGTGGGAAAATACTCTTTTACAACTGCAAGCAGCTCCCAGCTTCTACAACCAGGCAAGAATGAAAAGGAAGAGGAAGAAAAGAAAGAAGAAGAAGAAGGAGAGGAACAAGGCAGAGGTGCAAATGGAGAAGAAGACAAAGGAGATGGAGAAGGATGTGGAGGCGGAATTGGAGGAGGACATGGAGCTAGAAGAGTAAGGACAGTATATATAGTATTTTTATCTTTCTTTTTTGTTAATCATAAAAACATTACTTGGAGGTTAATAGAGGAGAATAGCAAGAAGAAAAAGGAAATGAAAGAAAGATCAGAATGTAACCTGTGCTAGGAGCAAAGCAGGCTGGGCTATTGGGGTACCTCTGATGGAAGTCCTTGAGGAGTTCCAACATGTTTCCCAACTTTGTAGTAAGTAGCCATGAAGTCTCATTATCAGTTTCTTTGTAACTGAGTGTTAGGACCGTACAATCCTCCGGGTCGAACTCTGGAACTCCGGAGTTGCAGACGTAATGGGACTTCGGGTTCAGCTTATGTGCTGCCCCCTTGCTAGGTCGTGTGTCCCGGATTTAGGAAAGGGTCGGAGATAGGAGGGTCGGAGACGTTCGGAGGTCAAGAGGATTCGTCAAGTCGATAACGAAGCTAAAGCTAGATACAGGAAAACTACACTATATATACTACGGAGTTGCATCGGATTACTAACGGAGTTCATCGCATTAGTAACTGATTAGTAAACGTGGAACGGAGATGAGTAAGACGGATACGGAGGGAAACATAGCCGGAGCTGTGCTACACAGGTTCGGAGATAATTAGAAAGCGGATCTAGTACAAAAGGGGAACGGAGGAAACGTAAGTGAGTCAGAAAGTTACGAGAGTGTAATGTAGCGGAAGTCCGGAGGTCGGAGGTGAACTCCCGAGCGAGAATGCATCGGAGTTCGAGGTGAGGGAACCGGAGATGGTTCCGGAGGGTCGGAGTTAGGACGGTATATGACACTGAGCCATCAGACCTAGGTACAGGAGTTGGCAGTAACATCTTCTCCTATCAATCTTGGAGTCTAGGACTTCCTTGATCTTATGCTTTGGTTTGCCATCAGCCTCAATTGGAGGTGGTAGAAGCTGGACTCGATTTGGAATAGTGTTTAGAACACAAAAGGCTTCTAACTCAGAAATGTGAAAGACAGGATGTATGGAGCACATACAGTCTGGAAGTTATAAGGTAAAAGAGTGAGTTCCAGGTTTAGAAATAATGAAGAAAGGCTTGTTAAACAAAGGTACTTGGTTTTAAGATAAACTTGATTGCTGGTCCAAAAGTCTGGAGCAGGGCTACATTTCTTATCTGCTAGTTCTTGGTAGCATTCTGCACTTCCAGCATCTCCAAATGGAGGAACTCATTTGTCCAAGTCCATGATGTACAACTTAGTGGAGAAGGAGGTGAGATTATGATCAGAGAGAGAATGGAGAAATTGGGGTGATAGCCCTTGTTGGTGAAAAAAGGGAATACACCTGTGGTAGCATTGGGCACATTGTTTGTTATAGGAGAATTCTGCGAGCGAAAGGAGTTCCAACCAGTTGTCCTACTGATAATTGCAATAGATCCAGAGGTACTGCTCTAGGGTCTATTTGATCTGACCATCTTTCTCAGAATAATATTTGGAGTGAAATGCAAGCATATGTCAAAAGCCTTGCCTAGAGAGTGAAAGAAATGGGATACAAACTCAAAGCTCTGGTCAGAGGTGACATGAGAAGAAACTCCAGTGGATCAGGAACAACTTTGCAAGCTTAGTGGATGTAATGGTACATGAGTTAGGATGGAGATTGCATGTTTGGACAAGTGATCAATTATCACAAGGATGGCTGTGAAGCCTTCCAAAGGGGGAAGCTGCTCAATGAAGTTCATGGAGATGGAATTCCATGGCTTCTCTGGCACCAGAAGCTATTCCAGGAGACCAAAGGAGTGGTGCCAAGGGACTTTAGCACGGGCACAGAAGGTACAAGAACTAACATAGTCCTTAATGAAAGTCTGAATGCCCAGCCATGTGTACTCATAGTGAATGAGTTCTGGAGTTTGGTTCTGTCCAAAGTGACCAGCTATTCTAAAAATGATCATGGAAGATCTGAAGAGTGCAAAGTTGGAAATCAGTAGCTTTTGGGATGTAGATACAATTGTCTTGTAGAAGGAAGTCATTGGAGTTGATTATTTAGTGTGAGTCATTGATAGACTTAGCAGAGATGAGTGAAGACACAATAGGATCATTGGAAAGAGAAGATAGGATGTTGGAGTGGAGTTGGTTGACATTAATCAAAATGGAGGCCTAGAGTATTAGAGCATCTAGGTAAGTAGCTCACAAGAATAAAGCAAGTTGCTCCAAAGTGAAAATTAGCCTATGGAAAGGAGCTTTCTCACCCACAAAGGACTCTTCAAACCAATGGTCATGTTCTTTGGAATGACCAATTCCCCTGCCACCTTCCAATGCTTCATGAATGACTTCTTCCATAATATGGTCACAGAAGGATGGTTGATCATCTAGTGGGTTGACCTCATCTTTTCCCTGGATGGCACTACCCACATTGAATGAACTTGTTGTGTTCTCCAACAGATGGAAGGACTCAACCTTCATTTTTGACTGGAAAAATGTATCTTTGCTGCCAAGGAGGTCGAATACCTGGGAATGATTGTTAAACCAGGAGAACTCGCCATGGACCCTATTAAGCTAGAAGGAATTGACAACCATCAAGCAAGTCAGATCCTTCCTAGGATTTGCAAACTTCTACAGAGGATTCATTGCAAACTACTCCCTCATTGCCCATCCTCTCATTGACCTCACAAAGAAAAACAAACCATGGTCCTGGGATGCCACATGCACCAATGCTTTTGACCAACTTAAATGACTCTTCCAGTACATGACATCTATTGCACACGACAGAGGACCTACTATACCAATGTCACGTATCATTCAGGTATCTGCTGATTTGGAAGGTCCTGCCATCTAAAACTACCGGTAGGAACGGTAGGACCAAAGGGGGGCCAATGGCTCGCTCTTTGGTGCATTTGGAGGATCGGGAACGTGGCAGAGGCATGGGTGCCTCCTTTTACCTAGCTTTGTATTGTCCGACATAGGGTATTGCATCCCAACTGGACATAAATTGACTCAAAAAAAAAAAAAAAAAAAAGACTCTTCCTTGCCAAATCCATCCTCCAACTTCCTGCCAGTGATTTTTCCACTCCCTTTGCCATTGCTACTAATGCATTCAAATATGCATTAGAAGGAATTCTCCTACAAACCAATATAAATGGAGACTGGCACCTAGTTTCTTACCTCTCCCAATCCTTTAGTGATGCTGAATGAAACTACAATATCTATGATAGGGAACTCTTTGCCATCATCAGAGAATTAAAAGCTTGGTGACACTACCTTCACAAATCCCCATTTTCCATCCAGGTCTTCACTGACCACAAAAGCCTCACATACTTCTGGCAACCCCAAAACCTGAACCATCATCAAGCATGATGGCTCCTTGACCTCGCTGACTATAACTTAAAGATGATTCACATTCCTGGATCACAATTAAATGGTTCTGATGCACTATCTTGTTGACTGGACCATCTTCCCCCATTTGTCCTGGACAATTTGATAGAAGCTAAAAGTGGGAGGAGATTGAGTTAGTAGTAGTGATAGTGACAATGGTGATGGTATGTTGTTGGAAGTATCTTCCAGATAATAACCAAGTGATTACATTGATGAAGATTGTGGTCATGGGTTTGTTTTATTTTCCTAGGGAAGAGATAGCCCACTGCTAACAATAATTGAATGTCAATGAAGCAAGTCCATGTTGGTATTGATTAATAGCTGAGCCCAAAAATTGTATGGATAAGTACAAATTGTTGAATGGTGAGCAATAGCACTAGTGACCCAGATCTCAGCAATTTCATCTCACAACAAATTGCTAAATCTACTCCTCCCTCAATGCAAAAAAATCTACCCTAAGCATGCAGATCCAAGAGCTTTCCATTCACTTGAGAAGATACTAACACTGATACCAATGCTGGCCACACTGCCAGCAATAATTCCATGCTAAATAGGCATAAAAGATATGCTACAAATACAATGATCCAGCAAAAGCAAAGCATGCATGCATCTGACCTGAACAATAGACATTGCCTTCTCACTGATAGCACTAAAGCTGTCAAAGTCTGTCACATTGCAGCCATCAATAAAACCTACCATCATAAGTCAATCCCAGCTTCCAAAAGCTAGTAATTACTTATTGGCCTGTAGCTTGATAAACTTAAGGGCTGGGTCACCAGAAAATTCATCTCAACTCCTATTTCAATCTAATTTTCTGCAAGTTATAAACATTTCACTCCATTGCAATTTCAATGATTTTTTCAGTGTGGTCCAACATGCATTTCCTCTTTGACCAAGATAAGTGGATGTTGGTTCCAGAATACAATAACTTGCCAGATACTCCACAAAAAAACTATTACAGAGGCACTAAACAATCACAGTCATATTCATCTCAATTAGGTTAGTTTTCTCTGCTTGTTTTCTGCTTGCTAGCCTTTAGTTTTCTTAGATATTCCATGAAAGTGTTTTCAAATACACCATGGTGCTATTG
>JBBPOD010000254.1:0-23070 GCA_038091255.1 Tylopilus intermedius | reverse complement strand
CGCCCTCGCCTTCTTTTCAGTCATGAACACATCTATTCTCATTGTCGACGGCACCTGGCGTCGTGTTTCGTCCTCTCCAGACATTGATCTCGAAGCGCAACGTATAATTGGCACCCATGCCCCATTTTTACTGCCGACTGCACCAGAGCCACTCAGAGCTGCTCCCGCTCCTACACCTCTCGGCATCACCACCGACGCCGACGACTTTTTCGGTGTGACGCACCAGTATGGCACACGCCAGAGCCGAAACGATCCATACCCATCCCTCCCACCACCGCCCTACGCAGACGCAAGCCTTCCCGCCTACGGTGCCGAACCCAACACGGAGCCCATCACGCTCGCGAGGTATCTCTTCCAATTCGGATTCCGTGCGTGTCATTGTCTCCGCGATGTGCCACAGCGACCCCGCGCCTGACCCTCTGCCCGCAGTCTTCCCGCCGTTTTGGATGCTCGGTGCGATCATCTGGATATGCCCGTTGACCGCGCCCGAGGAGTACGCGCCGTCCAAGTCGGCACGGGACCGAGAGCAGCTCGTGCAGATCATGCGCGATGCGGAGGTGAGATGGGCCAAGCGCTGTGCCTGGGCACTCGTCGCGCTGGTCGTCCTCGCTGTCGTCGCGCTCGTAGTCGTGCTTGCGCTATTGCACTCCGAGTCGTGAGCACTGGCTGTTCCGAGTATGCGATGGCTCGCCATCGCGTTTCGTTCGTTTCGCTCTTTTTCTGTGTTGGTTGTCTTGATGGTGCTAGGGAACCAAGACGCGGCACTGCTGTTTATTTGACCAAAGTTGCTATGTATCGTTTTACTTGCGATCTTGTATCATGGAAAATCCCCTCACAGTGTAGTTTACGCAAGTCACTAACCCAAGCACTGTACCTTTGTACCCCTCAACATCTGCTCATAACTGTTCAGAGCCAAGCAGAACTCGCACGTGCGCGCGTGCGCCGGCCATAAGTAGCCTCTAGCTAGCCGACACGTCCGGTAACTTGCGTGAATGTGGCTGACGGACATGGCATTTTAAAGCTATCCCTACTATGTACTATCGAGTCGCCGAACACTCTTGGTGCACAACACCTGCGCAACTCGGGACCGATGTCAGGATCCACCCCATGAAATTGAGAATCTCTGGTACGACGCTTGTCGGCTCGGTTACTCATGATGTTACCGTCGAGTCTAGTGCGTATCAGGGACTCCAATCCTGGGAAGTTTTCGAACGGAATCCGCGGCTGGTACCTCCATATTTTGCGTAGGCGGACCCATTAGCTGCGCCAGGGAATCATATCGAGGTCGCCACATCCCACCAATCAGACATCTTTCGCCAGGGTCACTTTTTAAGTAATAGAGTGGGCGACGTGATATGAACGAAATCGCAAGGCATGCTTAACTTTGAAGGCAACGCTCACGACGCGACGAGAACCAA
This sequence comes from Tylopilus intermedius, assembly GCA_038091255.1. Taxonomy (NCBI): domain Eukaryota; kingdom Fungi; phylum Basidiomycota; class Agaricomycetes; order Boletales; family Boletaceae; genus Tylopilus; species Tylopilus intermedius. The sequence goes on along the minus strand of JBBPOD010000254.1, from coordinate 21,652 downwards.
CCGAAGACCGGATATAAAGAAATAAGATGAGTGGAGGTCGAGTGGAAATAAGGAAACCATACTATATGGTGAGCCCTGTCAGGTTCCGAAGTCGTGCGGTCTCACGGATCAAGTACCAGGCATCGAGCTGCTCCTCTATGCCAGAACCATGAAGATATTCCTCGCGCGCAGACGACAACCTCATAAATCCGACACATTTTACGCGATCTTCAGCACCGTGATGTTCATTTTGATCACCATCTGGGTAGCTGCCTTGAGCTCGTTTGGACAAAGGATGTGGTTAGTACATCGGAGCTATCCAGGTGGACCAATGGCGTACCACAATGCAGAAAGTTCCAGCATACGCGTGGACTTGGGGAGGTTTTCGCTCGCAATCCTACAGCAGATGGCAGATGCCCTTATGGAAAGTTTCTTTGACAAGCGATATGGGCTTGAACTCACTTCGTTCTAGATTTACCGCTGCCAGATCGTGTGGGGCAGTCGTCATGTCATCATCTTGCCGTCGATTCTGTGGTTAATCAATCTCGGTACGCATCAATCCCTCGTCTCTCTTATGGCTCCGGGTTCACCCCGGTCTAAATCAGCATTGGGACTTCTGCTCGATTCGACCTCCAGCATGGCCGGGTCCACTTTCTTTAGTGGTACTACTGCAAAATTCGGGCTGGCATTCTATTCGAGTTCAACCTTCCTGAACGTGGTATTGACGTCCATGATTTGTTATCAGCTATTAAGTCACGCGCGGGCAGTGAAGCAAATTCTCGGCGATCAACATTCCTCTCCGTATATCACCATCGTTGCCCTCGTGGTTCAGTCGGTGCTTCCACTCGCGTTCTCCAGTATCGCATTTTTGGTATCGTATGGGCTGGGGAGTCAGTCCACGATCGTGTTTTCGTTTATCCACCCGCTCGTGATGGTGTGCCAGTAGAACTTTTTGAACGTGCAACAGGTACTGACATGCAAGCAGTGCATATCACCCCAGATGCTGATTCTTCGCGCTGCCAAGGCAGAGGTATGGAAGAAGGACGAAAGTACGCCCTTACCTCCAGGATCGATAATCCGGACCCATGTCGACATCATGTCGAATCCAAGCGGGTTCGACAGGAGGAGAGGAGTCACGCATTCGGAGACGTTGTCAAATGTGCAGGAGCGGTCGCGTCGCCGGGGCGGCTAGGTGCAAGTGCTCGTGTACACTGAAATAACTTATATCGCAGCACAACCACCGATGTACTACTACGGGGATTAATCGCTTGCCCACATCCACATGTTTGCCCCACATTACGGTGCATGGAGTTGGTTGGCCTCGGCTGCACGTAAGAGGACACGTGTCGTATGCATTCTCATCCTCGATTCCATACTTATCTAGTCAATCCGAGTCATCAAGGGAGCGTGCTCGGGACACCCACGGTGCACTCTCGACCCTGCCAAGGAGCCAGTCATATATCGAAACTGCAATGGGGTGGATACGCCACCTAAGCAATCTTGTCTCGAAACAAGGTTGCGCTTACACCGAGGCCCTACTATTAGGATTACTTAGCACCCTGGATCCCCATGGCCACACGTCAGTGCCGAGTATTCCTGCAAGTTTTTCTAGGTGAAGGCCCCCACTACGCGTAACGCATTCGGCCATGGGGAGACGTGCAGATAGCAACTCACGCTCTCGTCCATTGAACGCAGTGTCCCATTGACCGTGTCGTTCAGAGACCCTGGACAAGAGGCACCATGACCCTCAGGCTGTCGGTGATTGCCATACATGTAACTTGATGAAGCGTAGATCATGTCGAGGCCATTCTCACGCTTGGCAGCGTCATCGTTGAGACACCTGAGCGTGAGTCCATGGTTTGCCTGGGACTGGAATGTCATACTCACCTGGGATGCATCCTCTATTGTCACGGTAATATAGGCTTCGTTATACACGTCAATGGCCACCGGAATCGCGCGAAGATCATCTACTGCAGACACTAATCTCAAGGCTTCAAACTCTCGATTACATTGACGTTGGCTTGAACCGCTGCCGTTCCTAATTTCCTATGGCACAACTCACCTCCAAAAGACTTCATCGGTGCGATAAGGCTGCGTCGTTTCCAACAGCTGACAATCCAAAGGCACCATGTACACTCCCCGCTCTCGGGCTCGCGGCGACTCGGAGATGTCGTGTCCACGCGCCCAGCGGTCCCCAGGTTTTCTGCCATACTATGTCTAAACTCAGTTGAATGTCCATCTGGGTCAAAGAAGTCACTTGTTGCGTCAGGAAGGCGGCAGGCCCCTTGTAAAGTCTCTCGTTCCGCCAACACAAAACATCAACTCATTCCGTCCTAATGCCACATCGTAAAAAAACATGTTAGTTGGTCAGCGTGTCCGAGGCTGGCGTGGAATCGTGGCGGATCACAGAACATGAAAGATGAGACGATCCCATGACCCGCAGATCATGACAATTTTCGGAAAGTAAAAGAGCAGCACCCACCGCCCCGTATTTGCAAGACTGATGGCCATAGCGATCGTAACGAGGCGTCTGACATCCCCTCCAGCATTGGAGGTCGGCCATGTGTGAGGACGATAGGAGGCAAAATGCCCACTGTGGCGTGCACTACGCCGACCTGTGCAACTACGGTGATCCATCCATTTTTTCAATGGGATACCTTCGGCACATGAATAGAATAGTATGCTGTGCTGCGTCAGGAAAGCAATCTTGCGCAAGAAGACCACTAAAAACGTTGGTCACAGTTGCAGCAGATATGGATACTGCAATACGCTTTCCTCGTTCAGCGCGCGGATACCACAATGAGATGCAATAGGTCATGCATGCCAGGAGCCAGCCCAGATTCGGAAAGTCCGAGGAAGACTCTCGTGCTATATATGATCATGACAGCGTGAGTGACTATTGGCCCGAGGGCGGCTCCGAGTCATTACCTCTGTCCCGTGTTACAAGAAACAAAACGGTAGTTAACGCATCAAGCATGGAAGCCCAAGGGGGCCCTCAGGTCCCTGTTACTTCCTGGAACCATATGGAATTCCAGCCTGAGCTTGATTTGGTCCGGCAAAAGGTTGTAACACTTACTCTGATCTCGAACTTTGACCAAGTCCGCCTTGTATGCATTGTGCACTGCGGGGTGGCTCATCGCTTTGGTGACGAAATTAGCCCATGGAAAAGAAGGTAAACAACGCAATATTTTTGGGATACATAGAAAGATGGATTGCACGAACTTGTTTATAAGCGCACCTTCAAGTTAATGGAGACGCCCAATCTCTGATTGTCACCAACTGAAGTTCTGCACAGACCGTAATAGATTCCCATCCAAACTGCAGAGCGTGCTATTTTACCCCACGATTTTATCGATTCTGCTGCGTTCCAACGCTTCAACATTTGATGCCTGCACCGCTGGGAGTAGTTTTTGAGTCTTTTTCTTATGTTCTCCGTCTTCAGCCCCGCAGTCTAACCTCTGCGTATACTAGTCCCGCTCTGAGGGACAATCAGCAGGTTTGTCTGAAGGCGAGCACTCTGTTGACAAAGATACTCATTTTGTGTAAAACCATTTTTTGGCGGCTGGAGCCTGGAAAGCGCTTCGCTTTGGGTTGGATTCGAGCGGGCTTTGGCATTGCCGGCACACTGAGCGTCGCACAGATCGTTCGCTCAGGCTGCGGCGGAGTGTCTGTATGCGGAATTTCGTGTAGTAGCATCCGTGAGGTGATCCTGCGCTTCCCTGAAATATTGCTGCTGTGTTCCGAGCGTCGTTTTGGGATTATCAGGACCATCAATTTGATGCTCCTCGTTGCCAGTGACAGCATCCCGTGGATATTAAATATTTCAAGTCAGGAAGAGGAAGGGAGTGTCAGCAGTTCCTACAAAGGGTACGGGACGCATAAATGAGAAGGTGCCGCAGTGCCTGTACCTGTTGCAATGCTCGTGCTCACTAGGATCTGGAGCCTCGTGTACTTCGAGTTCGTCACCGCCACCAGCCTGCAGTGGCCGCTGCCTTTCCGTTCAGATTCAAGTTTTTGCACTTGATCTGCCGCGCAACGGAAAGATGATAACCTGAATGGTCATGATGTGCCCTATTACGTCAGCACAGCCTTTTTCTTCTCCCCAGCCTGCAGTGATGGTTGCTAGCGAAACGCCGCTTTCAAATCGAGTCACATCCCGTCGTCAGTGTTAGCGCGTGCAAATCGCTGATCCCCAGATTCCCTACGCGGGATAACGGCGTTGCTTGCACACGTGCAGTGCCCCGGGCCGGACCACTGTCGGCCAGTGGTTCGGGAGATAATATTTCATTGGTTTACCGGCGAACACCCTCGCTCACCGATCACTCAGCAGCTAGGGAGGATATCCTCGCCAACAATCTCAGGCCCGAAGTTTCAAGCTCGCCGTCGGCCCCGGCGGGAACCATGGCAATGAAGTTGCCGGCATCTCAAACGATGAATCAACTTATGTACGTAGGTTGTCCACACAATGGTATGTAATTACTCACTTACCCCAAAGGAGATGATAAAATTGACCACATGCATATAGAGGGCTCAGGAAGTCTGGACTCCTGCGAAGATGTTGACCAAATGCATTGCTGGTACGTCCAGATTTGTGTGGGTGCACCCTTGGATGCTCCATCCGATGTGCCAAAATGTCGAAATGCTACATCTGTTCATTTAGTCATCAATAGCAGCTAGGTTTATCTTTGATGCAGTACCCAAAGTAGTACATATAAGACGATGGGTGTTCTGGAGAGACATCTCCCCTGGATCATGTCGTGCACTTCGGCTGAGCCGCTGGCAGGTGCTGGATCGTTCGAGCACGGGATGTATATAGGAATCAATTTGCAAGACATCCTCTATGGTGCGTTATGTGACGTTCGTAGCGTACAGGCTTTCATCGATTACCAGGCATCGAGCTAGGGCTCTATTTCAGGACCATGCGGATCTTCGTCGCGCGCAGACGACAACCACACAAAAGCGACGCATTTTACGCGATATTCAGTACCATGATGCTCGCCCTGATCACGATCTGGATAGCGAGCCCAATCTCGCTTGGTCAGAAGATGTGGTTGCAAGATCGGAGCTATCCGGGCGGGCCGATGGCGTATCACGATGCGTATAGTTCAAGTTTATACATGAATTTCGCGAGATTCTCGGTTGCCATCCAACAACAAATGGCAGATGGCCTCATGGTACGATATAGTAATGATTTTTGGTGCAGGATGTGAGACTAAACACGCCTCGCTGTAGATTTATCGCTGCCGAATCGTGTGGGGCAGTCGTCGCGTCATCGTCGTGCCGTTAATGCTTTGGTTGGTGAATATCGGTGTGCACCATTTCCTCCTGTTCGTTATGGTCCTTCCTTTATCATGTTCTCACTTACTAGGATTGGGCCTTGCACTTGATTCGGTCACCAGCATGCCCAGAACAACCTTCTATACTGGCACCTCTGCAAAACTCGGGGTGGCTTATTTTTCAAGTTCGGCCTGTCTGAACGTGATCCTGTCGTCCCTGATCTGTTATCGACTGCTACGTCATGCACGGGCGGTGAAGCAATATTTTGGAGTCAAATATGCATCTCCGTATATCAAAATTACTACGCTCATTATTGAGTCGGTCCTTCCTTTTACACTCTCTGGCATCGCCTTTGTGGTATCATATGGGATTGGGAATCAAACTGTGGGAGCATTTTCCTATATCCACCCGCTAGTGATGGTGCGTAGTACAACGCCCTTCCACGAATCTGGGACAGCTGTTGACAAACACTGTAGTGCGTCTCCCAACAGATGTTAATCCTACGCACCACGACGGCGGATGCGTGGCACAAGGATGAAACTATGCCCCCGAATTCGATAATTAGGACTCTTCCGGGCCATGCAGATGTGCCTGAACCAGAATATTTTGATCGGAGAGGATGCACGCTTTCAGTGGAGATATTGCCGAGTGTTTATGAGCAGCCAGGTCGCAAGCATGACCAGGTGTAAGTACTCGCGGGCTTTGATAATAACTCGTTGTATTCCTATGGAATTCAATCATTCGGCCTCCATCGTTGGGCTGTGTGGCGGATGGGTATGTGACATGTCGCCTCAATTTTTGAGTTTTGATCTCACTCAGGCTTGATATGGTCTTATTTTGTTCTGCCGTAGCGGAAAAGGAACGTGCTTAAGGTTCCGAACTACATCGCGGTTTATAATCCTCGACTACTTATCACTACTGGTCCATAGCTAAATATGGGGTACACGATTTCCAAAGGATCTTCCTAGCCTCCCGATATTATGGTGCTCGATCAATCGATCACCCCGAGCATCATTGACAAGGTTGTACCTTTCCAATCCGGCCCTAACTAGAATGTGTTGCCGTTCGATGATTACGGCCTGGACCACAATTCGGTCTGGTGCTTTAACTTGTCCTTACACTCATCGTGATTGGTTCTGTTTCGTTCGAGGACCCTGGGCCTAAAGACACCGCGGGATCTGACCCTGCTCTGATTGCCACCATGTTACCAACTACAAACGACTCGCCAAATCGGGCATAGCCTGCTTACCGCGTGTAACCGCTTCGCTGTACCGAGTAAGCAGCAAAAGTTATATTATATGCGTCATGAGGTACTTGTCAATGCGTTACAGATCTGGGACATCCAGCCGTGATGGTAATATGTAGTTCTGGACAACCGGATTTGCGTTTTCAACAATCTGCTGTACGCCATTGTTGCACATATTCCTTTACTTGTTCTGAAACATCCTGGACATGCAATGATCATTGATTCAACGTCGGTTTAGTGGTGCCCCTCGATTTGCTGGTAAAGATGTGGTGAATTGCCCTAATAGGCAGATTACCACCTGATTGCGGCACGATTCAAGGTCGCGGCGTTTCTGATAATGTTGTGGGTCCACTTTACCGGCTGGGTACCGATTCTCGGCTGAATTGTTTCGCAGCACCATAGGTTAAATATCAGGTCCCATCAAGAGCCTATCTCCCCGCCGAATGCCCTCACATTTTCGTCCTCTTAGTGATGAGCGCTTCTGATGCCTTGACTGTCAACAGTTGGCGTCGTGCTTCGTCCTCTGCAGACACCGATCTTAAAATCGCTAGTACACATGTCGCTTTTGCGCTCCCGATTGTTCCAGAGCCAATTAGAGCCGCCCCTGCTCCCACTCGCACACCCCATGGCGCAAGCCCCAGCGCTACCAGTGATTTTTTTGGCATGACGCGCCTGTGCGCTACGCGCGGAAGCAGACACGATTCATATTTCTCCTTTGGCCTTGAGTTTCCACCACCGCCTTATCCAGATGTGGGGCTGCCTGCTTACTCGGTGCAACCAAACACGGAGCCTATCACGCTCGCAATGTATCTCTTCAAATCCGGGTTCGGTGGGTGTAATTCTAGCTCGCATTGGCAACAATGTCGCTAGACTCTCTGATCTTGACCTTCTCCTTTGGCAGTGTTCCCGCCGTGTTGGATTCTTGGGGCCATCATCTTGATCTGCCCATTAACCTCTCCTCCCGACTTCGAGCCCTCAAAATCGGAGATGGAGCGCCTGCAGCTGGTACAGATCATTCGGGATGCAGAGTTGAGATGGGCGAAGCGCTGTGCCTGGGCACTTGTCACGCTGCTCATAATTGGAGGGTTCGCGATCTCTATAATCCTCGGTGTGTTGCGCTCCTGAGCGCTGCTTGATATTTTCACGACCCACTCCGTTGCATTCGTTTTCCGCTCACATTCAACTTTCTTTGTCACGATCGAGAACGAAGGACTGATGATTGTAGGACCAAAGTTGCTATGAACACTGTACCTTACACCTAAGAAGGCTCCCGGGCCATTGCGTGCAATCAACTCCGATCGCAGCTGACACTCGGAGCTCGAGCTTGAACGATTCCAAATTCGTTTCACTCCGGCCGGGCCGTACGAAACATTTGAGTCCCTCAGGCAAAGGAGCAAGACACTCGGAGTTTAACTGGAGTACAGTTACCCCGTATTCATCAAGTTTGAGTCCTTGAGAGAGGACAGCCTACTCAGGATCCCTGCCATGTCGCGTACCCGCGGCTGCAAACCTGATATGATTCTGCTGGATCCTCCGTGCTACCGTGGGAAAGGGAAGAGAGTGGGAAAGCTATCTTTGGCACCTTGCCTCGACTGAGCTTCAGGTATCGCAGACCTGGAAGACGATCGAGGATAGACTCCCAGAACTCCAAATAGGGCGGGGGTGCAATGACGTGAAGGCTCTGAACGTCGCCTAGCAGCATAGAACAAAGCTGATCATCCAAGGTTCAAGTTGAGATTGGGACTGAGCTGACGTGAGAGACTCGGCTGCTGGTAACGCCGACGGCAAGTCGGCCATTGCTGCAAAAGCGGCAGCGGACGGACCACAATGGGAAAAGAACTCGATGAGCCGGGATAGTGTCAAAACTCCAGTTTTGCTCCCGGTCGTGTCACTGACTTGGCAGGTTGGTACTTATCTACACTTCCCCCAAATATTCACACCTTTCAATAGGTTAAATTGACCCTCGACTTTTCAACAGCCTAGACCGAATGTCTGAAGGTTCAGTCACGAAAAACCAGCCTGCAGCCATCGAGCCATTGGCTCCGAGTTCACGGTTTGACTTCCGACATCGAGCACGCATCGTCCACCGCAAGTTGACTACGAGAAGAGGCTGGCTTGGCGAATACGACTACGCCTGGCTCTGCACCCCCGTCCTGCCTATCTCGATTGGTGGCAAGAAACCGAATAGAAAAAGACAACCACCCTTCTACGGTGTTGACGACGAGCTTCCACTTGTCCTCGCAGTGGCGTGCGGTCTCCAGCATGCGCTCGCTATGCTCGCTGGTTTAATCACACCTCCAATCATCTTTGCAAACACGTTGTCCCTCGATGCGCAAACTTCTGCCTACATGATATCCGCCTCACTCATTGGTTGTGGTTAGTGACAAGGCATCTTCTCACAATGTCGAAGTCCCCTACGCTATTACTAACCTCTGCCCTCAGGGATCTTGAGTCTCGTGCAAATGTCACGAATCAAGCTTGGGAATGGATATTACCTCGGCACCGGACTATTATCTGTGGTTGGAACTAGCTTTGCAACACTTAGCACTGCTAATGCTGTATGTGTTTCATTCTCCGCTCGAGGTTTGAATCCGTTTTAATTCTACATCCTTAAGATTTTCAATGCCATGTATACTAATGGTACCTGTCCTTCCGTTACCGCTGCCGATGGAACTGTATCCCGTGGGGCGTGTCCTGACGCATACGGTATGGTCCTTGGTAAGCTGACGCTCGCAGCTTCGTTCGGCTGCGGGAAGTAATCTTCTGCTTGGTTTCACTCAGGCACATCATTGATATGTTCGTTTCTTGAAATGGGGCTATCGTTTCTACCTCCACGTACTCTGCAGCGCATATTTCCTCCAATGGTTACCGGTAAGGGCTCCTCGTGTCCGCAGGCGGCCACTCTGTTAACCCGTGCGACCAGGAACTGTCATCGTTATGATTGGAGCATCCCTCATCGGCTCATCAGGCATACCCAACTGGGGTGGCGGTTCAAATGGGTGTCAAGCACGCCCTACCAGCGGCCCGCTCTCGTTATGTCCGACCACCACATCAAAGCACGCACTACCGTAAGACACGCTGGATCTTTGAGTGCTGTGCTACGATTTCTGATCTTGTTACTCAGGTGGGGCTCCCCCGAGTTCATTGGTCTCGGCTTCCTTTCATTTGTCACCATCATCATAACCGAGTTATTTGGTTCTCCGTTCTTGAAGAATGCGAGTATCATCGTAGGGCTTGCTGTAGGATGTATCATCGCAGGTGCTACGGGGTATATCGATGGAAGTACTATCGCCTCCGCGCCGGCCATCACCTTTTTGTGGCAGGTGGAATTTTACGTTGGGGTTGTATAGTGCTCATGTCTCCCAAAGGACACACACGTTCAAGATTGGTGTCTATCCTCCAGCAATCCTCCCGATGCTGGCAGTATACGGTAAGCGATGATTGCCTCCGACCCCAATTTGACGTCTTAGCCTTTCTTCAGTCTCTACAACAATGGAAGCTATAGGTGACATTACAGCTTCCGCAGAAGTGTCTCGTCTGGATGTTACTGGTGACGACTTTGACTCGCGTATTCAGGGCGGTGTCTTGGTGCGCGCGAGTTTCATTTGTATTCCATATGCGACCTCGCTAACGTCAACTCAGAGTGACGGCTTTGGAGGATTTGTGTCTGCGCTCTTCACTGTGACTCCATTATCCATCTTTGCCCAGGTAACTATTACATTATACTCGGTTAATAATAACCCTTGCTAATTTGCCGTTACTAGAATAATGGTGTCATCGCGCTCACACGTTGTGCAAATCGTGCCGCTGGTCAGTGGTGCTGCGCTTTCCTCATCCTCTTCGGAATATTCGGCAAGATCTCTGGTTTCTTCCTGGCTAGTACGTACTTAATCCTGTCGCATGACTTCCTTCCTAATGCCATCAGTCCCCAATCCGGTCCTCGGTGGAGTGACCACCTTCCTCTTTGCAAGTGTGGTGGTCTCTGGGTTGCGCGTGCTTTCCTATGTGAACTATACCCGCCGCGATCGGTTCATTCTTGCTGCAGCCATGTCGTTTGGTTTTGGTAATCTACTCATGCCGAACGTGTTTACCTACTTGTTCAATGGCGTCCGCAATCCGAGCTCGGGCCTGCAAGGTCTCTTTGACTCGATCACGATCGTGCTGAGCACACCATGTGAGTCACTCTTTGTGTGCCCTTAAATGACGAGCGCTCATCGCGGGACGATGTGGCTAGTCTTGGCTGCCGGATTGGTGGCAGTTATTTTGAACTCGATCATTCCCCAAGAGTCGTCACATGCCGATGAAGACGAAGTGGAGGAAGTAGAGCAGGTTGAAGTAGAAGCGGGGACGTCGGATCCAGCGCAAAAGCGTTGAATGGAGTAAACATGGATGTACTATCTAGCCATATGTCTCAAAACCGGAGGGCATCTCACTGATACGACACGGCGAGCCAGGTGAATGAAAGGATAACGAAGCTCGGTGCCGGCGAAAGAGGCCAAAACCAGAGGATTCTCGACCGCTAACAATGCGGAAGGTCGACTGGAGCGAATGACAAACCCAATTTAAGACTACGAGGATTCAGATCAGACGGGTTCATGAAAGTAACAGTAATGAAGATCTGCTGGGATTCGTGAGTTAATATACGCTTTCATTTAACGCGTCTCCATCAGGTACACTGTAGCAACTCCCGCTACCCTGCTATCTCAGAGTGGAGTGCACTTCGTGCCGGCTTCCGTGCGACTAAGTTCACAGAAGAACTTCAGGGAACCAGACGAGGAGGCACACGCACCACCGCACACTTCAATTGACCAAGTACCAATACTTGTAAAAGTCGGTCGGCACGCCATTGTCATACAAATCGTAGCACGTGTTCGGTCCAATACTTGCGACGGAAGCGCAATTGTAGTAGTCGACGCACATGTAGAGATCCCAGATGTAGTGGCCGGGATCGTACCAGTAGATGGGCTGGAAGCCCTGTTTGGTGCGGACTCGCCGTGCAGTCTTAGGCACCGCAGAAGACGAACGCGTCGTCATCTCGGGGTGGGTCACGTCAGGGGTCCCGCTGGTTTCCGTTGCAGTTTGCTGGGAAAGGGCACTGCTCATAGCGAAGAGGGAGGGGAGGAAGAGCGCGAGGGTGCTGAGATGCACGATGCAATGGGCCAAGGTGCTCGACGAGGCTAGCTCAAGTCGCAAGCTGGAGACGCCCATTTTATGCAGTTCCACGGCCCCTACGCTTGACATTCTCGTGTGAAGTGATCCCATGCGAAGAAGCGTCGTTATGTGTGACAAGGCTCCAGAAGGCAGCCGGGACCTCACCTGTCGGCCTACGTGTATTACAACGTCTATGTTGATTTGAAATCGTGAGTTGGCAAGAATGCACGGCACAAAACACGACTTTCAAACTCACAAACAAACGACAATAGGCGCCATAGTCCTTGCTCTGGTGACCATCCCGTCTACGAGGTCCTGAGAACGCTGTTAACAGAAAACCAAATCGTCGGGTGAGGCAGATAGTCTCATCCCAAGGACTGTAAAACGTTGTGGGGGCCATCCACGTAAGGTATCTCATCAACATTTTGTCCTGTAGCTCCGTCAAAACTCCTGTAAATATGATGTCAGTGACCACCTGTACATATTATTGTAAATGAGCGTTTCTGATGTGGTCAGACGCACATAAGCAAATTGGAAACCAATACGGGGGGCCGAGCAATGTAGGATCATGGCAGGGGAGGTCAAGGGAGGCGCAAGGCCTTCGAGCGTTCTGCACTTGAGGACTCGGAAGGATGTAAAATCGGGGCTTCTCGATACAGGACAAGATGCTCCAAGTGTTATTGCATGAACCAGCGAGATTACTGAACACCATCAGGAAAAGACTCAAAAGAGCCAAGAATGGAAGGCGCATACCCTTGGTCAGGGCAAGGCCACAGGCACACGTGATCGCGACCGTAGAAGTGGATGCGTATAAATTGGATCTCCTTTCCTCTTCCCACAACCTTCTCATCCCACTCAAGCTAGCTCTCCCCAGCAGTGGCGCGACGCGATGCAAAGCGCAGAGGCCATTAACGTGATTCCATGCCAGGATTCACCAACCTGACGGTTTTTGCTTGGTCACAGTACGTGCATAGCACTCCTGCGCCCAGCTGACGACCGCCGCATGCTGCGATCAGTCGGATGATGTGGGTTGTAGGGGTGGCTCACGTTCAATGATTTATCAAGCATGCATACGTTGGGGTGATGTAAGTAAGGCTGAGGATACGTTGTTCTGTGGTACTCGGTGACAAGCGTTGTAGCGGCGGGTGAGCATGCGAGGTATTGGGTGCTTGGGGCTGGCTGTATGCGCTCCAATCAACATGCGCTGACTCGATCCGTGTCCCAAACGGTATCAATCTTGACGGAAATCTCGGTGAAGCCTTACCCTTGGTGGGAGAAATCTAGCCAAGATCTGTACAAGGAAATATTGATATGTCCGGTACCGGTGCGACCTGCTGGTTTCCTATCGTACTTGACAGAGCGGATCACCAGTGACCACGTCATACCTTGTGGCTGCACTTCCCGATCGTCCCGCATAGCTTGCTTCATAACCATTCGTGCACAGCACCTTGTGCCAGTGCCAGCCGACAACGGCCATTCATGATGAATGGTCGGTTGAATGACGCTGGGTGCCGGGTGGTTCACGTTCAGTGGTTGCCGTCAAGTTTTGCACTGGCAAAATATTGGGAGAGTTAACCCACGACGTCGTGCTGTCTACGACGCGGTGCAATGAGATACGCTTGTGAAAACGTTGGGACTTGATATGCGTTGGCGACTTATCGTATGAGCATGACGGAGGCTGGCTCCCTATGGCTGCCCAGGGATGCTTGAAGGTTTCACCGTGCTTGCGAGCGATTGCAGAGGCAGAGGCATGTCCCACCATGACATTATGATGTGGCTGGAGTGAGCTTAACCCTTGAGATGCTTGCTCGGAGGGATGAGTTAAATGGATGGGACGCACTGGTGTGATGGGTGAACGAGTAACGTTCTTTCGTGATAACGCGCACGGTGCGACGTCAGGTGGCATTGTAGTGGCGGTCACTCACTATTACTTACTTTCCAGGTACAGTCACCGAAGTTGGTATGTCGAGTTTAAAAATGCAAGGTCATGCATTACCCAAGCGGAGAGATGCGTTCAGCGAGCAGGGAGAGTAGCGTAGTGCGGCTGACGAATAGCAGTAAAGAGACGTATTTCGACGATGTCAAGGACGAACGTCCAAACAAGTCGTGTAAAAAATCGAAGACGAAAAAAGGGCAATAAATATTGAGACCCGTAGGTCTACCACTCCGGAAAAGCGTGTCATCCTTGTGCAGGGGCCATGCTAATCTTCTCTGTATCGTTCCAATTTTATCGTGTGCAACCCCGAAGGGTGCACTATACACTGGGAGAACAGGGTACCGATGAGCATACTTTTGCTTTATGCTGGGGTGACCTGGTGGCCAAATTACTATATTTGATCATGACCGAATCAGCACCACTTTCTATATGTGGTTGATTAGTAATGCCCAGCTGACGTCCCACTGCTTCACGGTTCACAAGCTAGTCATGAGCGAGTCCTCTTGCCAGTGCTTGGACTTGAACGAGAACTTAGAGTTCACGCATGGATAGAGCAAGAAAAATCCGAGCGGGTATAGTATTAGAGTAATGCAGAACGTCCACAATGAGATCGAATCCAGGCAGTCCAGCTACCACTACACTAGCGTCCCCTCGCCCCTCTGATGACACACTGGACATCCCTGCCGCACCTTGGCGCGCACGACCGACGCACTAAAACGCGGGGTCAGCACGGGACAACGTCACGGACGGAGTCTTAGAAATACTCACAATGCAATCTTGGCGCTGACTTCGTGTGCGGGTCGACTGCGGATGCTTGCGTCGAGGCTGCTTTCCAAGTAGCGCGGGAGGTCGTCCACGCCGTCAATGCAGTTGGCGTGCACGACGTGTCTACAAAGGAACAGTAGCAGGAGCTCTTGCGGCGAACGTTGTAGCGGTTCTGAACACAGTAGACAGAGGGCTTTAGCTAGAGCAATGGTCAGCGCGTTCGAGCATCGGTAACAGAGGGCGACAGGACGAACAACTGAGGAAGAAGCCAGAATTCTGGCCCTTTTGTCGTATGCTCGCAAGGACTGCAGAATCGGAGTTCAAGATTGCTTGGCAACCTTCTAACAACGATATCTGCAGCTGAAAGTCATGAAGAATCTTGATGAGGGCCTCCTTGAGACCCGGGATTTCGAGGCCATTTTTTATCCGACGAATCAGTCGTATTGGGTCTATCTCTGCACCGACGTTTTCGAGCAGCCCGCGAATGAACGCTACCAAGACTCCTCAGAAAAACAAGCAGATGCATAGAGATCCAACGTACTTGGTCGCGTTTCTGCGTACATCAGGAGATCCTCCCAAAGGTCATCGTCACTTTGTTCCTTGGCAAACTCGATAGCCTAGCAAGGAAACTGTCAAGAGACTCGATTCTGGTGCGTTGAGCTACTCACCTGCTGAACGTCACCGATGCGCTCGATAATGAGTGTCAACGCTTTCTTATTATTGCCCATCCGACCAAGAAGGAAGACCATCTCTGGAACCAAGTCCCGACTTCTGCAGATGTTATACGCCTATGGGGTATCAGCAGTCTCGCGCCGCAATAATGGATGGCGTGCTTACTGCTTCAAGATTGTAGTAACTACTCGCTCTCAGGTATTCAATCAACCTTGATGTGGCATGTTCAGCAAAGAGAGTCACTTGAAGATCCGCGAAATCAGAAGCGAGTTGGTGATCTTTCTTAAACAAAGCATCGAGATAGTGGAACAAGTACTCTGAACGAGGGCGTAATTGCTGTACAACTCGTCCCACCTGACGACAGTACGACGTCAAAGTGGCCTAGGAAGGATGAAATGACATACTGGAATCGAGTGAGTATGATCCACAAGTAGAGTGACCGCTTCGCTTTGGCTTAGAGCACTTTCGTGGCCCTCCTGCCTGCGTTTTTCGTTCAGTTCTTGATCAAATTCAACAAGAAGGAGCGCTTGGTCTTGGACGTCAGTAAACAGATTGTGTTCTCTGATGAGGTCAAAGACGTTTGGCCTGCGTAGACGTAAGAAGAAGGGCAGCGCTTTTCCATATTGCCGGTTTGCGATATACCTGGAAAATTAGGATCAGTAGAAAAGACGATTTTCATGCAGGTACTCTCACAAGTCAGCGAGACATTCCATCAACAAGACACTGTCCGACTTCGATGATTTCGAGGAAGATGACGACGGAATCCTGTCCAGTTCTGACTGAATTGCAACAATAACCGCCGAGATGTCATATATAGAACTTGGCCATCCTCTGATCATTCGAAGCAGGGCCTAAGTTGGTGAAATGAATGTTATGAAACGCAACGTCTACGCGTGTATGCTGACCTGTTTGTCATGGTGCAGGAAATATCCCAGTATCATTTCGTAGACCAAGTGTCCAAGCTGTGGAGCAGCTGTCGGAACATAGGGAATGATCACCTGGTACTCTTAGCCAACTATTCTCCAATTCAAGGCTAGAAGCATACCTGCAGCTGATATTTTTGTGCAAACACGAATATCCATTCCTCCCATTTCTGGACATTCGGACCACACACCTTCGGACATAACCGGGCTGCTTTATCAAAGTCACCTTTGGGAAGGATCGGGATAAGTAGGCTATTACTGAGAAAGGATAGATGGGCGGACCTTCGCTGACGAGGTGGTTGATATAACGAGCACCAATTTGGATGGGATCGATTCTTGTATCCGGCGTTTCTGAAGCACGCTCATCATCACCAAGCCTCTCCACTTCGTCGAGGGCCTCCTCGTATCGTTTATGTTCGACGAGCCAGGCAATATGGTCCTTGCGGTCTCTCGGTCGGACAATGACAACATCCTTGGGGCTGACGACGACATAGCACCGTTGGCCATCTGCACTGATCGGATTGACCTCAGTCAGGAGGTAATCGTTGCAGCCCCATGATTGGTAATTGGTTACGCCCAGGGCGTCGGCGGTAAGCTCTTCGCCAGAACGTGCTATGATGCGCAGTTCGGGACGCTCCGCAGTCTTCCGCGCTTGACGAGCACGATCGTCCGTCATCTCGTCGCCATACGTGTCTGGTGGTTCGTACGCAAGGACCAGGAGTGCAGTCAGCGCGATTGCAGGAGTGATGCCATTCCCCGGGGCCGAGTGTTGTGGGGACATCGGATGAGGAAGAATACCGGAAATCATACAGTCTAATTGAAATGCTGCTGTGACCTCAACCATCCAGGGTGGGAGTTTTGGGCCACCTGACGGACGCGAGCGTATACGCGCAACCTTGATATGGTTGGCCCAGGCAATGAGCAACGTGGTGTCATCCTGCCAGAAGAGAGTACACTTGAAGAGGTCGGCTCGGGGACTATCAGCTGGTCGGTCGATAAAGGTGATGCGAGATTGAGACTGTGTGTCGAATATTTTGACTCCCTGAGGCATGAAATACACGTAATTAGAACCGCGACATCTCAAGACGAATGGAGAACTCACATAATCATTTGCCCATGCGATAAAATGTTCTCTCCATCGTACATTCCATATAGGACCCTCTGCCGAGTGAAGAATCGTCTCCTTGTGACCAAGCCATGCCTTCTCTCGTAGTACCAGTGTACCAGCCATGCCTCCACATACGAACGCACGTGTCGTCCGTTTGGCAAAGTGAGGCTCGAGAGCCACAGTGCGAATGGGACGTTTCATGTCAAAGACGTAGGATTCGGTTGTAGATAATGAGTGGACGACGACTTGCCCTGGTAACTGGCTAATCAGTAAGTTAGGCCCGACGATGACGAGTCTCTCACCATCTATCGAAGCGGTCGCAACGAAATCTGCCGTGCTGTCCATTTCTATGTCGCTCACCGAAGCTTGATGTGGCTTGAAAGATTTGATACGCTCTCCAGCGAGATTGAACACATGCACGATGCCGCCATGGGTCCCAAGAGCCTAGAGTCATACAACCATGACGGGGTCCAGCATACCAACGAGTATGTGGACTGGAGACATACCATACATTTGTTGGAAACTGCGACAGCAGAGGCCGAGTCTTTCTTCAGTAGATCATTGACCGCGCCACCCATTCTCTCATACTTGAGGGAGGGTTCTTCCTCTTCTTCGTCATCATCGTCTTCCCCCTCCTCTTCGTCATCATCGTCTCCATCCTCGTCATCGTGGTCTGGTCTCACCCCCGCATTCGACGATTCTTCGTTGGTATCTTCCTCATCGTCATCCGATTCCCCTTCCTCGTTGTCAGCGTCTCCTTCGCCATTACATCTTTCACTTTCCTGCTTTGCGTTCCCGTTCCCGTTCGTCCGAATACCCTCGGTAACATTGCCCGACGATGCACGCGAGTCGTCTCTCTTCTCCGTAACTGGCTGCGGTGTATGAGCGGCGGAAGGCTTATCGATGATCACTGCAGGCATGTCGTGAAATTTGAAGCAGGTGCAAGAGAAGGCATGTGTGCTCAGGAGCACGAGTCGGGTCTGCAGCACAACGCTGCCGTTAGTTGTTTGGCCTTGTTGACGTCAAACCGAACACATATTGCACCAAGTTCTATCTACAACCTCACAACGGACCATTTCAACTGCCAGAATACAAAGCCTCTTGTCTCCACGCGTTCCACTGCCGCATCTACCCGCACCTTGCCTTTGGAAAACACTTCCTCTTCCCACATCGAAGCCCAAGACTCTGGCGAGTGACAAAACACGTCCACTGCGTTGCCTGCGTGCTCTGTGCGAAAGACGCCTTTCTGCGGGTTTGACCCGTGGATCCCAAATATAACTGAACCGGGAAGCGGGGAGAGGAGACTTGCCAGTGCTCTCGCGAGTCGAAGCTGGTTTTCCTCTGAGAACATGTGGAAAAAGTATCCTGCATAGATCGCCGCACAATGACCGGCCAGTGGGTTCAACGAAGTCAACGTGGATAAGTCCGGTCTCTCTGTCGCCATCGGTCCTTCGAACGACGGAGAGATTTGTAGTATCTCCGGCCTGAAGACGTCACCGGGGACAAAACTGATTGGGTAGGACTCAGGTGTAGTCCTGAAGAGATCATGTCCTAGATCGGAAAACTCTGGTATGTCTGGTCAGTCCAAAGTTCTTGCATTGGGTCTGATTTACCTTGATGCAAGTCAGTGGTGACGACGTTCCTGAGCGGGTAACCGTCTGCCACAGCTTTTCTCGCATCCACACCAACTGGTGCATATTGCGTTTAGTGTCTTGATTCCATTCTAACAGAGGGACTTGTGGAACTCACAACAAGCCCCTACATCCAACAGAATACCGTCCGAACGCTCTTGGCCGAGCTTGAGGACATCGTTATACACTGGAAGAACTGTCATCCCATGCCTAAGGTAGCGCATCAGCAAACGTATCGTTCGCAAGTATGTCATTCTCGGCCACCAAGTCGAAACTCACTTGAGAAAGGTCAAGAGATGGATGCAAGGATAGGGGAAAATCTAGAAGGGGTTCAGTCCCTGTGTGTGCGAGCATCGACGCGCTGACCTTGTATGCCCTTTCTTGCACCTCCAGGATGTGCTTCCTGAGTGCTTCGTCGTCGCCGATCCCTGTTTGTGCTTTGAAAAAGCACGTTTGCTCTGGGGATAGTTTGTAGTTGGCGGAGAGCGGCCCGGCGTCAGAGACTCCAACAGCCGTGACCTTGAGGTCTCCAGCCCCACGCGCATTTCGAGGAGGTATTGGTTCGTTCATTGATACTGGCAACCGGTCTCGCACTGGAGAGCCTTTATCATGACGACTGGACAGCAGGCTTTTATATAACCAGCCGGTGCGATGATTTCGGTTCGCAAGCTAGCAGCCGATGGTCGGGTGATGATACAAATGCCGATGTTTTCTGCACAGGAGACGGCCTAATAAAATACTTGTACTTTCACGTCCTTAGGGATACAGCGAGCCTTGGTAGCCTACTAGCATTTAACCTACAACCTCACGACTGACCATTGTAGCCGGGAATATACATACGGCGGTTTTCCGTGCCAATCAATCCTCACGTCTGTTCTCACCTGTCCCTTTGTAAAGATGCCATCCCACATCGCACACCAGGACTCGGGGCTATGCTGGAACATCTCGAATTCCATGCCATCAGCTGTTTTACGGAAGCTGCCTTTCTCCCAGTTTCCGGCATGTTCCCCGCATATCATGGAGCCAGGCTCAGGAGACAACAGACCGGCCAAAGCTTTTGCCAAGTGCAGCTGGTTTTCCTCCGAGAACAAATGAAAGAAGTTGGAAGCGAAGATCATGGCACAACGGCCAGCAAGTGGATTGAGCGACGTCAGAGTAGACAAGTCTGGTTTCCTTGTCGAGGGAGGCTCGTCGAAGTGAGGGACGATCTGCAATATGTTGGGGTCGAATGCATCCCCGGGGACAAAGTTGAGAGGATAGGATGCTGGAGTCGTGTTGAAGAGAGCGTGACCCAACTGAAAGAAGTCTTGAGAGATGTCAGCCTTGGTATAACGCAGCGCGAGATCATGATAGGTCATTTACCTTTGTTGAGATCGCTTGTCACGACGTTCTTGAGTGGAAAACCATCTGCTATGACTTTCCTCGAGTCCACTCCGACTAGCGTATGCAGTACCGTCAACAATTAGGAATGGATCACGGGGTGCGAGCTACTCACAGCAACAACCAATGTCCAGAAGGATCCCATCCGGACGTTCCTGACCGAGCTTGAGAATGTTTTTATACTCTGGCAGCGTCGCAATTCCTAGCCTGTAAGAAGATAAACACACTGAAAGTACACTGTAGAACGAGGACTTACTCTAGGAATGTGAAAATCCTGATACAAGCGAGAGGGAATATCTAGATTCAAGTTTCGTCACGTTCTGGTACGCAGCTCAAGCGACATCATATAACTAACCTTGTACGCCTTTTGTTGCACTTCTAAAATGTGATTCTTGAGGGCATCGTTGTCGTCGATCCCGGTCTCTCTCTTAAAGAAGTTCGCCTGTTCAGGAGAGAGCTCAAACGATATGGCGACTGGTTCTTCCGTGTCGGGCTTGGTTACCGCGGAGATCTTGAGATCTCCAGCTTCAGTGCGTACAGTGAGGTTTTGCGAGTCCATCGCTGGGTGGAAGAGTAAGACGGAGAAAGAGAATCAGCTTTATATTCGAGTATTACACAGCAATTTCGTTCGCTGAAGACCCTAGCAATGAGTTCGGCATCGGTGCCCCGCCTTTTAATTCACTCCCCAACCCGGGACTCCGATAGGTTGCGGGAGCGATGGCATCGCAGCCGGGGAGGAGGCTCTGACACGAGTAGGCCCCTATACCCAAGTTGTATATTGCGTCCTTATCGCAAGTCCGATGTGTCATTGAATCTGACTCACGTAGACACCCCGCGTAAATTGGATTTGATGTGTTCGATCGTGGGAGTGGAAAGCCTGTGGGTAGATCATCTACCGAGTCTCAAACTTATTGTTAGTGATTCTGTGGGGTGGATTTTGTGGTGTCGCCGCAATGACAGCGGAGATTAACCTACCTCGCTGTTGGCGCGAAAAACCAATACTCAACCACTCAGGGGGAACAGTTTACTCGCCAAGGACCTAGACTAAATTGAAACTGCAGGCGTATGGCAAATGTGTAGGAACCCATTAATAAATGTTGCCCAAAAAGTCGTGACCTTGGTCCGAAATTAGGAGCCGAGATCTAAAACTCGAGTCAGAGTGACATGGTCCAAACCACGTCATCAGTTTGGAGTTTGCTGTGTTTCATTGCCATGGAAGAACGACAACGTCTGGGACAGCGACCGGAAGAACAACTGCCCGTATCTAGGCGCCAGTGCGGCCACCTTGGCGAAACCGATAGATCTGATAGTTGTCATTACCGGTATGTTCCGTAAGGACGAAGGACTCATGTTTGAGTACCACTTCATGAAGGATGGCACTCACCCCCCAAGACGCACCAACATCGGTCTTGGACTCCACACTGATATCACGATGTAGGACATCGTGTGAGCCATGCAGCGCAATGTGAGTGGAAGGCCTAGCCGACAATGGAATTTGACGACGGTGAGTTTGAACGCAAACTTGTTGATCAGCATATGTGGAGTTTATTCATGCCTTGGCAACCAGTCCTAGCGATAGGGCCT
>JBBPOD010000253.1:0-23119 GCA_038091255.1 Tylopilus intermedius | reverse complement strand
ACTGGAAGCTCCCAGATGAGGCCATCCATATGGCAGCGGGAATGTTGTTTGCGGGTTACGAGGGCGTCGTAAGTACGATGTGGACGCTGAGTGATCGGATTGCACCTGATGCTGCAAGGGACTTCTACCAAATACTGTTTCGAAAGGATACAATGCCAGATCCTCGGAATACTGCACAGGCACTGCATGATGTCATCAGGAGTCTTCGGGAGAGGGGCAAGCCGTTTGTGCAGTGGGCTACGTTTATCCATGTCGGTCTTTAAAGGGGTTCTAATCTAATGTACTTGTAAACAAACACGCGAGAGGGCTCCTGTCTTCCTCTCAATCCTCTCTTCGTCTCGCCAGGTGAGCCTATTCTCGTTTCCTTTCTTTGGTCCTCTTTTTCTCACCTTCACTCTCTTCGTCTCGCTAGAGGAATTTAATTTTCGCTTACCCGATCCCTCCCACTCCCATTGCCTTTTGGGGTTCCTTACGACTCACTCTGTTGTATCACGCGCCTCTAATTTATCCAGAGTCACCCCGCGTGGCTCGTGTCTCAAAAAAAAAAAAAAAAAAAAAAAGTGAGGAGCGGCGTTGGAGGGTACGGACGACTCGAAAAAATAGAAGAAAAAAATCGTACTGTACAGGACAATGCACGTAGATGGATGAGCAACTTGAAGTGAGGTATGTGGTGGAGGATGTAGTTAAGTCATGATACGGAGGCGAGCCGAGAAGCTCCCAAGGGGTCGGAGGTTTGACCGAAGAAAGGGGTATCTACTACGTACGAAAAGCTGTAGTGCTAACCCTAACCCTAGTTTGTGAATTGTCGGGTCTGCCGCTTGGCCGAGCGGAGTTCGAACATTGGTGACCCACGTGCACAGCATGTTCAAGTTCGTTCTCTATCATTTTTGCTGAGGTCGGCCCTAGCGACCGCGTCGGATTGTGCGGGTCTTCATGTGTCTCTCAAGCAAGAGGACGGCGATCGTAGAATGAGCAACACTAACCCCGGTTTTCGGAAGACCCACCACCACCACCATCACGCGTTACTTTCGACCATATGTAGTAATTGACACAGACTCCGGACACCACCCACGAGTGAACGAGCGAACGAGAGTGAAATGCTAAAACACGACGGAAAGAATGACAAACACAATGATTCGAGAGCAAGACATAACATGGAGCAAAAATTACTTCGCACGAGTGCGTTTACTAGCTGCACGCCTGTTCTCGATGTTTGGGCCGATATAATCAAACTCTGAACATACTGGAACTCTGAGTTTTGATTCCTCGTCTTGGGTTATCATCATCGAAGCGAAAATGTTCTGGGGGAGGGGAGTGCCAATACGCTTGCCGGGGTGAGCATATTCCCCATGCTGAGAGTTGAGGTGTTGTTCCATATTATACCGCCAGACGGCATCTCTCCAATCTGTCTCCCGAGTGCGGGGTGGCAGCGGACACAGCAGACAAATGACGGGGATATTCCGGCAAGGCCGTTTTTGAGAACCTTTATCTGCGTGCGTGAAACTAATCGGAACCTGGGATGGGCACCACGTGTCCACTTCAACCCCATGCAACATGATCTTGAGCTTGATGCTACACTCAGGATGGCTGAGTTGAGACCGTCCGCAAAACCCACACGGGTAGAGAGGTTCCACGGGTGATGGCAGTGCCTCCTCGACTCCGCGTACATGGCACAGGATGTGCTGTCCCATATGAGAGCAGATATCATCTGTCGTTTCACAGCATCGTTGACAAATAACCTCGACCACAGTCGCTTTGGAGGACGAGAGGTGCAAGGTCACTTGCTTGCATTGAAGAAGAGCAGGTGTATCTAAGATTCTCACTGTCTCACTCACTCGGAGTAGTGTGAGACTTGAAGCAGACAGTTTCATCTCCAGGATGCGTTTCCAGATGAGATCGGTTGCTGTTTGCAGGATCTCGTCCGTGAGCAACCACGTAACGCCACACATATTGACTTGCGTGGTCTTGCTGACAGGGAGATATTCAGATGCGTTAACGACAGTGGGATTGATCGGCTTGATCAACGAGCCCAAGACAGAGACATTGACAGTCTTCTGAGTAAACATTCCCTCGCGACCAGGAATGGGAGAGCTTGCCCCGAGATAGGATCCATTCCAGACCCAGGCAGGCTTCATCTGCACTTCGCTTGCATGGAAATTTGGTCCGGTTGTCGATGGGAGAAGGATTCAAGTTAGGATGTTGCCAGCCACTTTGACTTTCGACCCGTTCATTTGCAACGTCTTCATGTTAATGTCGTTTCGTGACACCCCATTCTCGTGAAGGCTTGTGGAATGCACCAAAGCGAGGGATGTGGTATGATCAGGGACTCGGAGACAAATGAGCGTGACAAAAGGATTGCCAACGATGAATGACTCGGCAGTGGAACTTGCAGACAGTGGCCCCTGGATCCGTCTATTAACAGGAGTAAACCCACGGACACGGAGAAGTCGATCATGCGCTGGCAGACGCGCTGTTTATCTAGTCGCAGTCTCGTGACCAAGTCACCAGGAATTTACACTCAATCAGGAAATTAGTCCAAGCACCCATAGGATCTGAAGACTTGGTGATTAGGGCAAAAAAACTATCTAGAATGTTAGAATACATATGATTTTTGGTGGGTCCATCTATGTAGTGAACAGTGAAGATGAGAATTGAGCACGCTATCTCGAAACTGAGCGAAAACAGCTCATAAACAGTTAATTTTACAAAAAAGGCAAAAAAGTAGGACCCCGGACAGCAATTGGCGGGACGACCCACAATGGGGTGAGAGTTCGGGAATTTACGGATGCCATCCTCTTGGTCTCAAGCATTGTAATAACAACGGAACGTGATATTTAGAGGTGTAGTCTCGCCGTCAGCAGACCGCAGCTCGGTCGAGTTGGTTCCGCTGTCATACAAAAGCAAGTTGGCAACATTGCCATTTGCCATATTGAGTCGTGTCGTCCAGACGGTCCAGTACACGGTGCCGTGCAGACTCTGAGTCGGCTCACAACGTGAGTCTTGGGCCACCAAGGTGGTAGTGTCCTGCTCCTGGTAACTAGGACATACGTGATGGCATACACAAGTGCAGGTGGAGTACATGTCGGTATGAGTTGCTTACGATGGTCCGGGGGTACCAAGATCCTCCGAGTTCGAAAGGCCACCTAAGACTTAGCACAGCGCACGGACCGGCGTTGCGTCCCTTCCAGGTACAAGTAGACGCATAAATTAACGCAGAACGGATGACTGTTACATTGAGGTGGCCAGATACACGTACATACAAGCACTTCATGACAGGGTCGGATAGATGAGGTACCTCTCTCCAAGTTTTACCTGAAGAACAGGAAAACAGCGCGAAGTTGACGGGTGTAAATGTCGATATACTTAATGAGAAGAATGAAAGAGAACCATCGCAGCCTTTTCTCCGAGTCAGCAACAAAATCAGCAGGTAGGGTTTCCGCATGTGGTTAGGCAAGTGGATACCGTGCCGACCGCGTCTGCACCACTTGTGACGGTGAGGGTGGTCGCACGAGTTCATGGCGACCGACTAAGGAATGAGTAAAGGAGTCAATAGAGTGGATATCATGGCTTACCTCCAGTCGTAGTGAGTATGAGACTGGACTCGGGGGGAAAGAAGAGTAGCGAGGCGCGTGGGCAGCGTAAAAGGAAATGTAGGAAAGTAGTAGCTAAAAACTAGTGATAGGGGGTCGAGTAGCCCTCAATGCCTCCGCCTGAGGAGCATTCTGGTAGTAGATGGTGGTTTAAACAGGTCGCTGAGAGATGGAGATGGAGGACAATCGTTCAAGAAATGTCGAATGGAGGGTATTATCGCCTCCGCGGTGGGTCGTTCCTCTATCGACGACAAGCACTGTTGGATCAAGTCCCAATGCGAGTCGTCCATCGCTCGTGACACGGGTCGGGCTGGTTTCTGCCCGTTTGCCAAGCACAACACGATCGCTACATCTTCCTGGACTTCTGACCATGGTAATTTACCGGATAAGACCTGCATTATGGAAAATCAGTATGACATGACACTCGCGCCTGTATTCCAACAAGCTTGCCTGAAGAGCGACACAACCCATGGAATAGATATCACTCTTAGTTGTTCGGCTAAACGCCTCTGGATCAGTTTGCTCCGGGGCAATCCAACGCAGGGCCCCTGATCGCGAGGTGGACCTCCGGAGATAAGTCAATGCTTCAGGAATATTTCCGACGAGGGAAGTATATCCAAAGTCCGTCAATCGCGCAGTGTACTCTGCGTCTAGAAGCACATTGTTCTATCTGGGGTTGGAGAATGGAATGCAAAGAATTTCTTTGACGCACACAATTTAGGTCACCATGGACGAATGGAAAAGAATGCACTGTGGGGTATGGTCCCTTTCGGCCTTCGGTAACGAGGACAGGGACTTACGATAGTGTAAACCCTTGGCAATATCCAGTAGCTATCGTGGGTGGTTAGACGGGAAGCAAGTCGAAAATCAACTGGTAGACGCACAAACTGTAACCGATGTACCACTCGTAGATTCTCATCGTACTCTGTTATGAATTTGTGGAGGGACTCATTGGGCATCCATAGGGACACCAATGACATTACACCATCCATCCCAAACCCATACGCGATGCCTAGGAAAGGGACAATATTACCATGCTCTAGTCTCCTCCAGATCCCAAGTTCTCGTCGGACCATCTGCGGAGCTTCTCAGATTATTCCTTTGGATTGTGGCACGACGGCTACCTTTTTATTTACCGCATCCCCTTCTATCGTAAAGCCGAATCGAAACGCCTTTACTGCAACCTGAAAGGGGTCAACAAAGACAACGGTGAGCTATAGATCATGCCATACCTCGACTGATACTGAACCTCCATGGCAACGACACCTATAGACGTCACCGAAACTTCCTCCAGCAATGTGCTGAATTTTGGTTCTAACAATATAAGATGTAAGATCGGGTAGGGGCGAGGAACCAAAAGGTGTGAAGGGAGTGCTTGAACCATTTGTACCTGCCAGACTAGAAAGCTCGACGTTCAGTACTTGGGAGAACCCATGAGAGAAGACGCACGGCTGGGATTGATTATCGATCAATGCGGCAGCGTCAGAGCTTCTCGCCAGCTTCTCTCTATCTTCCTTAGCGCGGGCCATTTTCTGCTCGAGTGCTCTGCGCTCCTCAGCTAACCCGGCTCGTAAAGCGATATAATTCTTCCCCGCGGCCTCCTCCACCTTTCTCTTCAGTTCCGCCAGCTTCTTCTCATGCGCCGTTTGCATCTCCCGCATCTCTGTAGTGAGGGCGGTGCCAGCGGTCGTTTCTCCCAATGCCATTCCTGCCTCCAGCTCGTGCTGGACCTGCATCGTGACTGCATTGAGCGGAATGAGCTCCGACATGATCGCTCGAGCAGACTCCACGGTGTTCAAGTGGCGGCGCATCCCAGCTCGAGCATCAAGGAACGCCTTGAATGCCCCGACCCGCAGGACCTGCTCTTGCCTGTCTCCCTGTTCTTTGCTCACCCGACTCCAGTGCGTGGTGACGATCAGAACGTTCTTGAGGTTGTCGTCACCGCAGAGAGAATGTAACATCCTCAGATTCTTGCGTGAGACACCGCTGATTCGAGGATCGCAAATGCGGTGCATGTAGATGATCCCATTGATCTTTCGTCGATTTCTGCCGATCCAAGTTGAATAGGAGGTCGTGATATGATGGGGAAATTTGATTTCGGGAACACTCACCCTCCCTCGGGCTCCAGAAAGCAGGCAATTTCCTCAAGAATATCCGTGTCGGTGACACCCTCACGAGAGTCGTCGAAGCCAGGCATGTCGACTAGCATCACGGAGCGACCAGTCTTTTCATCCACATAACGGGCCGTCTGGATATTAGATGTCTCAGACTCCGGACCATGGCCGATGTGAATACGCTTGTCGTTGGTAAGAAGGTTGATGAACTACAATGACATGGTGTAAGCCACCATACGACGAAACTCCCGAACGCTCACCGTCGATTTTCCTAGCACACAGGAAACGGGAGCTGAATGTAGAGAGCATGCGCAAACGTGACCAAGGTGAACGTACCAGTGCCTGTTGCGCCCATAATCCTGTAGATTCACATCAGATTCCAAAACCCTTTCGCAGTATGAGAGGTATACATACACAACCATTACATCTGGACTGGTATCTTGGTCGTCTACCTTTGGGCCCTTCTTACGCTGCAAACCGTGTAGATCCTCTAGCAGACAGAAAATAGTGAGTTTTGACGTCGGGCATCACACGATTATGTACGGTGAACATACCAGTCTTAGTTGCGGCGCCCACGGATCTGTGGTTCTGCATCAGATCGCGAGGCCAATCTGTACATGGAATTATACATACGAAGTTGCTAACATGATACAGGAAGAGGTATTATGGTCAATCATCCCCCTCTTCCGTGGCAATTTGTCGGAGAAGGGTTCTCCCACTTGTAAATTTCAGCTCGAGAGGTTGTTTCGCGCGTTAAAAAGTATATGTACACTACCATCTCGTGGTTGGTGGTTTTCATCATCTGGCGATAATGGTGTAGGAGAAATTGGTTACTCCACTGATATACAATAGGATGATCGGATCCGGATTCCATGTGCGCTGTGACTGTGACGAACGTACCAGTGTGGATTGAGTCCGTGAAGAAATCTTGGTTGACCACTTCCATCGTATGACTGGCAGGTGAAATGCAAGAAGCTAGGCGAACTGTGAGAAAATTTTGGCTGGCTCGACAAAGGCTAGATGTTTGAAGCCATCAAGCCAAGTCCACGCAGACTTTTTTGTTGCATAAACGTGACTGCAATGCACACTGAGTTTTCTGCGCTGCGGATGGTGCGTGTCAGCACGGCGAATACACCCTCAATAATTCATTACAGACCATTGAATTCCATCAGAGCAGGTCTCATTAACTGCTGGCAGCACGGACAAGGCGCGGAAACCTGGCGATGCCGATCATTATGAATCATTTAAGGCTGGCTCGGATACGGCATGCCTCGCACTACATCAGGAAATTGGGGATGTGATGATATATCCAGTTACTACTTATAATTGAATCCCAGCAGGGCAGAACAGGATATTGTTTGATAAGCAATTATTAGTCAATCTTCATTAAGAGCATGGAGTGACATTAGATTGCCTGAAGATATCTGGCTGGCACTATTATGATCAGGCATGGGGGATATGGCAGATGTTGAACATAGTATTGGAAATGGGCTCCTTCATGCCAATATATAGATCAGAACATACCTTTGTGATAATATTAGATCAAGATCAGATCAACAACTATAAGTCAATCTTCATTAAGAGCTTGCACTGATCAGGAAATTGGAAAGGTCATGATATATTTATCATTGAATCTCAGCAGAACATGCAAGGGTTATGTTTGGTCATTCATTGCAAGTTGCTTGTCATAATGACCAAAGGTTATTCTAACTTGACTACTAGAATATCTAGATGATATTACAATAATAAAGCTAGGGGGACATGGCAGAACTTGATCACTAAATCCCTCAATGGCAGCCTACACATCAGAATATTTCCTTGTGGCAATCTTGGACCAAGTTTTGATCAATAATAACAAGCTCACTGCCATTATCATTAGGGCACAGACTGATATACTAGTTGCACAAAATTATCTAGATGACAGCATCATACCAGCATATTTTCTTTATGGCAATCTTGCACATCCAAGTCCCAGCACTCCAATCAGACTTCCTCATGCCACTCTGCCAGTGCAAGCACATCCAAGTCCAAGTCCATGTCCAGACTTTAGCAACCATCACAAGTCAGAGTACAAGATGACATAATATGTACAGTTGAATATCCTTGTCGTCAGTCAAACACAATGAATGAGAAAAAACATGATGTCAGAGGTGAAGAGTGGTATACTAGTATATAGATGGAAAAAATTGAAAGTCATCCATCACAGCCTAGAACTCACACCAGTCAACCAGTGCCCGCCATCCAAACACAAATTCTTCCAATGGACTGCCTTCCTTGACCAGAGAATGGTTCACGACGCATCAGCCATCGGGTCTCAGAGACGACTCGGAGGACAAGGTGGACGAACATAATGCCCACCATGACCATGCCGCTCCCTCGGCGCCGAATCCACTGTTGGAACCCCAACGCTCGTCAACGGGAAACCCAAACAGGTTCTCTCCAAGTATGCGCACCAGCATCATCGGCGACGTATCGAGGAACAGCGACCCAGGGCCCGGGGCACCACTTGTGCTGACTCGGACTGTCACTGGCGTCGAACGGCAATGACTTGGGACCGACCTTGTCCTGATCATACTTGCGCCTGCTGAGCTCGTGCTTATGCTCGAATCCGACCCTCCGTGCAGCGCGAAACTGAAAAGGTGCATGGTAGGTCCATCTGTCGGATAAGACAAGGACGACCCAGGCTTGACTGGAAGGCGGTACACGCAGATGATACCACAATTCGTGTGGCGAAGCAAATCCAATAAAAACGTCGTGATGGTCCTGCCGATGTGTTGACAGGTACTAGTAGGGTTCGCGTGCGGGTTGCTGTGGTCGCTCGGCATATAGCCTCCATGAGTCACATGCCAGTGGCAGGACGACAACAGGGAGACGCCAACAGCAGTCTGCAGTTCCATCGCTGCACATCAATTGATCCAACACCATCCTCGCGAACGAGAATGTCGCCCGTTGTTCATCAGCGGTGCTGTATGCGCAGGTCTGCTGCTCGGACCACTCCCAGAAGCGGCGCTGCTTGAGTTCGTTTCGGGAACGTCCCGGTGTAGACGACTCCGTGGGGGCGCAGGCTCGGCGAAATTTTTCGCGACAGACCGGACGCATGTTCGCTGTACACGAACATCGTTAGAAACGCACATAAACGCAACGAGATCACTTACCTCCAAACTGCTTTTATGGAATCAATGTGTACACTATCAGCTTCGTAAGGACGTCCAGAGGCTCGTACTTTATTTCCCATCGTCAGTGGATACGACTCGATAGAATGGTAAGCAGGGCACTCACGTCATCCAAGCACATAGGACACTTCGTCTCGTGGTCATCCCTTTTCCATTCATGGAATGTCCCTGTCGGTGATGTGCCGCGCTTGAATTCTTGACCCGATCCACGACAAGATCGCTCATGAGTCGGCTCAACGACGCCTCTTTGACATCTTGCAGCGATTTATCGTGAGCAGCACGGGCGCGCGCGAGGTCTGGAAGATATTCCCTAGATCCGCAAATGTATGAATCGCGGCAATCCCGCATGGGGAGCACCAGCGCGAAAAGGGCCAACAGAAAGAAATCTCACTTGTCGTACGTGTCCCTGGACTCTTCCACGGCATCAAGGAACGCATCCATCCCGTCACCTGTTACGCTGGAAACACCCACAGCCTAACAACATCCTTCAAGTTCATCATCATCGCGCGTGACCTCGAAAAAGCTCACCTTAAGATGCTTGTAAAATTCGCCCGATACCAAACTCATACTGTTCATCAGCCTATTCATGTGCGTCGGCTTGCCGTCTGCATCCCGCGATCCCGAATGCGATGCCAACGCCGCCTGAAACACTTCAAAGTCCTGCATCCATTCGATCGCGAACTCGTGCGACGCCACATCCGTCTTGTTGAACACGAGCACAAAAGGCAACTTCGTCTTGTACAGGATACTGTCCAGAAGGGAAAAAAAAATATGAACCCCAGGTCGAGAATCTGAGAAAAAGGATTAACGGACCTACATGGATATAACATATTTGACATAAACGTCGCAGGTGCTGTGACCTGTCGTGCGCGGGGTGTCGATAATGTACGCTACGACAGTCGGAAACGAGGATGCGACGGCATCAGTAATGAATGCATGGCCCCTGATGACCAGGTGAAGATGTCAATCTGGCCCGGCGTGTCGAGTATGACATGGCTAATCCGACGTGAGCAACGCACGTCCGTCGAAACAAAGATTGAAACGCACTCGACGGCCCCGGCGCGCTTCTTCACTGGCACCGACTCCATACTTGATCGAACTTGATCGTGAACAAGTTCAGCGCCGTCAAGATCCCGCCGTTGGGACTCAGATTATACCTTTGCGGTCGGTGGTCATATGCCGGTGAAAAAAGGGACCTCGTAGAGGAAACAGCGACACACGCTGCTTCATGACCTGCTTGTAATCCACGGTATCGACGGACCTTCGACTTGGCTCGTGGGTCGCCTTACAACTTGAACGCATGATCAGCGGCTGCGAAAACACTTGAGGAATGACAAACTGGCGGTGGGGGGCCCTTCGCGACCGTGTTCTGAGATGGAACGTCAGATTCAACATTGAGGCGTCCATTTATCTGACAGTGCTTACCGGCGTGCGTTTGCCCGCAGCGTAGGTCGAAAGCCCCTTGGTGACTCTCGCTGGTGGCTTGGGGTGATGGGACTCTTTGGAAAGCGGAGCCAGCTGGTCCGATGACGGGTTCTCGTGCCTCTTTTTCGTCCTCATCGGCGGCCACCACGTGAATCTTGACAAGTGTCGAGGTGGCTTGACTGTCTCGCGAGGTGCCTCTTGGCGTGCCTTCGAAGTGGAAGCCACTTGCTGAACTTGAATATCGGGTGCTGGTGATATATGAACGAGACGAATGTCGACGTTGGGTTCAAACGGGACATGGGCTACCGCAGGATCGAGATTGAGTACGTACGGTGACCGGTCGGGGTTGACGGTGTGTACTAGTACTAGTAGATGGGAATTCAGGCGCTGTACAAAGGTCGACTTGCCCGCTCCAGCCATCCCAATCGCGATAATAACGCTGGGCTTTCTCGGTTGTGAACTCATCGTTGGTGGTGGTCAAGAGGATACGGGCAATACCATAAAGGGTATACTAGCATTAGCACCCCGACATAAGATCTACACTACATTAGACAAGCAATAAAAAACAAAACGTTGATCACGGAGAAGTGGAAAGAATGTCTGGAGCAACGCCATACTTGGCGAGAACTTCCTTGGTCAAGGAGCGCAACATGGCCGGAGTGACCACCGACTGTTGGGCCGGCTCTGATACGACAGACGTCGCAGTGCTCAATGAGAGTGAGGTCACACTGACAGGCGAGGTCATCTCCTCGTCCAAGGGAGAGCCTTCAGATAGCGATAGCCGTTGTTTCTTTGACCTCGGGGTGGACATTCTAAAACACACCGTGGTCAATCGACGGACCCTAGATGAAGCGGGTGCAGCGTACCTAGTCGAGCCCGTCTCCGTAAGGACGCAAGTCGCTTTGAAGGCTTCAGCCTGCCCATATCGCTGGATTTCATCTCCCGAATGTAACTTGGCACTTCTGCACCTCTCTCGAAGCGTCATCCAACCGTGCTCGAGGAACAGTTTGTGCTGCCTCAGGATGGACGTTTGCAAGGTGCGCGGCAACAGATCGTGCAAGCGCATACAACTACGATAGAAAGATCATTGTTGGAAATTCTGCGGCCGATGAGTATCCCGCGCTAGATCAGCCGTTGGACTTTTACCTCGACCAAGATTTTGATGTGTTCTGATGTCACTTATCAACGAGGTCGTGAACTCGGTCCTTGAAAGAGTTTCTAACCACTCAAGGACTGTATCAAAGGTGGTACTACGAGACCTTCAGCGTCACCTGGATGCGTAGAGTCGACGAAATCCACTCACTCAGAGTCCATGCTCTTGCTCAACTGCAAGCGAACCAGGTCGCTCGAGCCACCATCGTCTCGGAGTAGATTGGTCACAGAATCGATAATCCGAATCAAAAACCGTATGCAGCCATCTAGCAATTTTGCATAGAGGCCCCAATTAACTGCGCATAAACATGATCAGCGGACCAGTTCTGCCCAATGCATGCAATACGCTCACACTCTCCATAAACAGTACAGTTACCAAGCCACCTTGTCGTCACCTCTTCCCAGTAAGGTTCCCATGTTTTGAAAATATCTGGAGTGGTACCCGTGTAAATAGCAAACAACCAAGTTCGTAATCATGACTCACCATTCAAAGACACGTTTTACGAGTCGACCTTCCAGATCAAATGGAACGACGCGCAAGAGCCCTTCTAACTTGGATTCCATATCTAGAGCAGTCGTAGAGATTACGAGCTCGTGCACCGATGTCAACATGCCACCCTCGACCATTGATTGAACCTACACACAATTTAACAAGGAGATACGAGAACTGATACTCGACTGACCATATCGTCAAAGTCCTTGGATGAATCCGGATCTCGTTCAGACCACGCAATACATAACAAGGCAGGGACATATTGTCGACCCGCTGGAAATGCTTCGATGATTTCACGCAGGCGGGTGCAGTCCTCTAAAGCACGATATTTTCTGCAATTTCTGTTCAGAATAAAGTAAGATAAAAACGCGTCTGTCCCACCTTCCCAAGATATCCGCGACACCCGTCAACGGCGCACGTTCAAATATGACAACACCAGGATATAAACGTTCCAGCTCGACATGGTCTGTCGAGATCGGCATGTGGAATACGTTCTCGTTTTCCCACTTTCCTGATTCTGGTACGTTGAACTTTTGTTCCAGCCAAATGGCCGTCCCATTGCTCTCTTGGTTGAGCGAGAGCCATGCAGACCAGTCTTCAGGCAATGGCTTGCTCATCGAGTCCAAAAAGTTCTTGAGTGCGGCCAAAAACGAGCCGCGTGCCCACCGACGTGCATGATCCTCGTGGTTCTAAAAACTCGAGTCAACGGCTGTCGCTCGTCTGAGTCTTATCAGTCACCTTTTCAAAACGTCTTGCAAGCTCGTCGTCGTTCGCTGGGGGTTGGTACTCCCCGGATAAACGGTCTCGCAAGCGTTTCTTTAACGGTACCCGAGTGTCAGATGGCGTTCTTCGATGTGCGCGACCGTCCATCGTAGGGGGCCGCCAACGCTGCGCGAAAGACGTTCAGCTTGCGCCTTTTTCTTGTAACACACGCTGCGCCTGCAGGCTTCCAGTCATTTGACTTGATCCTGCAATCGCTGTCGCCATTCGAAGAACATTCGTTTCACTAGCCATCCCCGACGCGCAAAGTGAAGCGCTGTGGCCTCCATGATGTCGAGGCTGGGTTTTCTCACCGGAGGCGGCGCAGCGACAAGCGATCTATCGAGTTTTTCGACCGAGGGCTCGGCTTCCACCTCGAGGTCCGCAGTGCTGACGACAGTTTTTAGAGGGGATTGGATGGACTCTTGGCGAAGTAAACCCGGTACCGAGGACCTCAATGAAGGACAAGGGGGGTTAGCATTTGAGTTGGAGCAGCCGAAAGGGAGGCCGTCTGTAAGTTCTTTAAGCTGGACTTTCGCGGTGCAGGAAGGAATGATGAGGTGGAGAAGGCCGCTGTGGGCGTCGGAGGAAGGGATATTGACTGGCGTCGATTGGGAGGTGGTGGTTGCAAAGGCGGGGTTTGATCCATCCCACTTTCTAGGGGGGTCGAGTCAACGGAGGGGGGAGACGACACAAGGGACATTTCAGACAG
Source organism: Tylopilus intermedius (assembly GCA_038091255.1). NCBI lineage: Eukaryota > Fungi > Basidiomycota > Agaricomycetes > Boletales > Boletaceae > Tylopilus > Tylopilus intermedius. The sequence goes on along the minus strand of JBBPOD010000253.1, from coordinate 9,701 downwards.
GACAGCGTGAGAGATAGATTGTTCTCGAGCCGGTTGTGGGGATGTAGAAGGGGATGACTGCTTCGCACCGGGGGGAAGGATGGTGGGTTGGAAAATATCAATGGAAGTGCGAAGACTACTTGGCGGTGTGGATACAGATGCGGTAGAGGTGACGAAATTCGGTTTCGGAAAAAAGGTTGGTGCCAGAGGGTTAAGCGATCGCGAAGGAGATGCTTCGGAACCAGGCATCGGTTTTTGACCTGCGTCAGAAGTAAACGTGTTGAGATGGGGGGGGAGGTTATGGGGGAAACAATGCAGTTGTTTGTAACGGCCACCCATTCGTGGAAGAGGTAGTCAAGAGTACGCTAAGAAGTTGTGAGAACGGAGGGGAAACAACTTATCTCAAGGAAACATGCACCTCGAGGACGTCAGGAGGTCGAAGGTCTGAAGGCAATGTCTTATCCCCAGCGGCACGTTCGTACGCTTTGACAGCTCGTTTGCGGTCGACCCTCTTGGTACCAGGGATCTGCAAGAAAGACGAGCGCAAACAAATTAGCGTCGGCATTGCAAAGTCGGAGGGACACACCATTTCCCATTCAGATAGATTGTTCTCGCGTTCACGTCGATATCGTTCAAAGCGAGGGCAAATACCAGGGCATGTGCCGACCATCCTGATCGCGTCCTGGAGACGCTTGGGTTGACGAGGGCCGTCCATTTTTCCTTCCGCAATGGCCTTTTGCGCTGGAGTTCACGGGCCTTGACCAGCTAGATATCGAGAATATGGAGAGCGAAGCCATAGACAACCATGTTTGTGACGCACCTCTTGCCAGAAAATTTCCCGTTCCTCCGGCGTGTCTGGTTCATTCGGACCCGCCTCGTCGACTTGGTATTCCTCCTCCAACTCGCGTGATCAACTTCGCTCAGGCTTCCCATAGCGCCCCTATCGAGAGCGACATTTCAACGAAGGATGACAGAGGTATTGCCAAACTTACCGCGACCGCCGCGAGATGTTCCCCTACCACCTCCTCTGTGCCCACCTCCTTCCCAACGCTCTGTGTCGCTGCCAGCGTGAGAGGTGCTTGTGCCACCTCGTCCATCCGCGACCCATCGTTTATTGGCATGATGGGCGCGCCTCGTTGAGCTTCCGCTGTCGGAGTGTCCATTGGCGCGTGGTGCTCTGTAAGTGCGTTGTTGCGGTCCTGGCTCCGTTCAAGTTGTCGCCATGGACGGCGTTGAAGTCGTGCCGCACGCAAGTTCGTTAGACTGGAAAAGCCAGCGCGAGGGTGAGCTAGCAACCGCCCTTGGCAACGAGAGCCCCAGATTGAAAGTGCAAAGAGGCGAGAACTTGAATGTGAAGGAGCTCCGTAACCGCGTCCCAGCGACGTTGTTGTGACCGTCAGCCTTGCGGGGTCAAACGTGGCATACCGGTCGGAGTCCCATCCACACGAATTTCCGTTCAAATTCAATCAAGTCCTTGGTTTTAGACTCGGAGGTACATCACTGGCATGTGTAATAGTCTAAAACTTGTACTCCGTTAGGTCGTTAAAAGTATCCCAGCCGTCTATGTCCGCATAATCACCCAAGACAGACTCGGACTCGGAATCCGACTCCTCTTCCACTGGCGAGTCATAATCCCGGTCAGACTCGTCCGAGTCTGAACTGAATCCGTCTGCAATGAGAGGGTGAGAATCGAATTCGCCAGACTCCAGGGAGTTGGCCAAGCATTCTGGCAGGTCATCGTTGTGACTCGCGCGATCTCCAACCGCCTCGGATTCAATGTTTCCAGATGAAGCTTGCTGAGGCAACTGACTCCCCGAGTTGTTAGCCTCTGTGTGAGTGCGAATCGTCAATGTCGATTGTGCGTGCGAATACGTATGTCCGATACCGAGTCCCCAGTGGTAGCGCATGACCATATCTCGGTCGACGAAGCTGATCATATGTATTTAGCGCGAATTTGTGCAGCGAACCCCTAGTAGATCAGACTTACCGATTGACACAATAGCACTTCCAGTCGTCCGCATCACCAGCACAGGGAGACATAGCAACTCCGTCAGGATGAAGGGGGCCGTCTGCGAAAGAAGGGATGATATGACACGCCCTGAGCACGTCTGTGGGATCGACAAAGCCAAATGCATCGTCGTCATTCATCGGCAAAAACCTGACTTTGTCAAGCACGTGTTCCTCCCATCCGCGAAGAGTTGATCGGTCCTGTAAAACTTCCAGCCATCGTACCCATAAGAACTCCATCCGACGAGACCGAAAGTCCAGTGATCCGGGTCCGGTATAAATGACATTGGCATGGAATACTCCCAACACCCGCGCATAGTAAAACGGATGGTCACTATCGTCGGGATTGGATAATAACATGATGTCTCGTTTGTTAGTGCGAGGATTGACAGTGTCGAAATCACGTTGAAGGTCGTAAGTCGTGTAATTGATGCGCAGTAGACGATGGTGGTAAATCCTATTGCTGTGGAAGAGAACGTGGTTCAGTTGCATTAGCCGGAGAGCATCTTCGTCCGAACAGCTGGCAATAGCTTGAGTCGTCTCGCGTGAAAATACTGCATCCCTGGGATTGGCCTCTTTGTGGATGGCGGCAATGCGGGGGAATAAGTGTGCCTTGAGCTTAGATACGAAGTTCTGTGCCAGTGCAAGTTATTTGTGAGTCAGAAATCCGGGTACAGAGGCTCGGTAGGACAAACCCTAGTGGCCGGATCCCCAAGGTTAGATTGCACGAAACTCGTGAGCTCCCGTGGAAAGCTTTGAGATCGGCCAATGACATGATGCTTGTCGGGTTCATTCGGTACTCGATCGGCTTGATGGGACGCATCACGCTGCCTCCGAATGCACTGTATACGAGTTTGCCGTCGCTCTATAGAGGCCATCTGCGCCACGTAACCCTTCCGGCTTGTCCTGGTGAACCGAGCTTTACTCGTACGGTGCTCGAGTTCCCCCTGCATAAAAAATCAGTGTTACGGGCATGAGTCGGACTCCAGACACGCACAGCTTGAGTGGAATAGGAGTCTGTGGTTCCAAACATTCTAATCTGCGCAGGATAATCTGCCAGGGAGTGAAACTTGTAAGTTTGCATATTTAATACCTTGGGTTGCCGCGTCCGTGGTACATCCTGTGGCACGGTTGATTTGACCTGATTTTGTTTCGCTTGGCGTCGTAGTCGGGCTGCAGCTTCACGCGGCAGCTCTTTTGTTGCAAATGAGGGACATGTATGCAAAGCAAAGTTACGAACATTGTCACCAAGTTCCTTCGTTACCATGTCCATAAGATTTAATGTTTCATCCGTATGCAAGCGAAGCTTGGCAATGCCGTGCCAGTGACAAAGGACAAATAACAGGTGCAATACTTGAGTGTCATGGGAATTTGGTAGTAACCCGGAGAACACCGGAATAGAGCACTGCCCGATCCATTGTCAACGAGAGATATACGATAAAGGGAAGAGGTACAAACTTGTAGCACGTCCTCGAAGTCTCGCGCAGCAAACTGTTTCATTTCCGAAACATTCTTATGAAAACGGCGAATAGTGTCGCGTCCAAAGGCTGGCACTTTACGAAAACTGGGTGGAGTCAATAATATCGTTGTGGTATTGAAAAGAACCACTCACCGGCGGTCAAGTTCAGCCAGGGCAGCTCCCTTCAGGCTGTCGACAATGCGAAGTAAATGAGTGAATATAGACTTCCACACGCCAAGCTCGAATTCGTGTAATAAGTCGACGACCAAGAGGAGAAAAAAGTCGAAACCCATCTGGCCAAGCCTGTCAGAAAATGCGTTCTAACATCCAACTTAAATCTCGTGTTACATAGAACAAGCGCAAAGCTCACTATGGTGGGAACCAGAGATTCAGGCTTGAGAAGGGCTTCAACTTGGGGTGTGTCGACAACGTAGTGATCATCGTAGATCAGGCGGCGTGCTGACATGATTTTTGCGCGCCGATCCGCGGTATCACGACGTGATAGCACGCTGCGCTCCAGCATGTCGTTCGTGGTTGCAACATTCTGCAACCGGTCCTTCGGAATGAGGCATCGAGGACATGGACAACCCCCGAGGTTGCGAATATTAGCGATCAGCACCCTGCAAGAATGGTAGATTGGGTAAAGTCTAAAATAACGCGAACACTTACTTTTCAGGGTAGTCGGCTGAATAGGAAAAAATCCTAGGAAACAACCGCCTCGTGATGCCATCACCACATGTAAACACCATACCATGCTTGTACGCTTCGAGGAAATCGTCATCAAGGAGAGATCTCCACTGTGCGTGAAAGAGTTCTCGATTACAGTGGGTGAACAAGGGACTACCCGGCAGTTTATCACCTCCGGTATGCTCGAGGACAAAGTCCTTGAATTCATCGGGCAGCTAGCTCGGGGATCAATTGGGCTCTTCCCGACAACAAACAACTTACGGTCTGAAAATATGCTGCATGCGAACAAAGATCCGCAGTTGGCATACATCTCTGATATTTTGACTCATTCCCGAAGTAAAGGTACAACGGCCATAGCTTTGCGTCGCCGAATGAAGTTAGTTGCGTAGCGTCCGACCAGAGCATGAGTGCAACGATGCGTCGGGGAAAAGAGCAACTCCCCACGGAATCGAGAGGGGTATCTTGTAGTTCACGGTGCGCTGTAATGAAGGCTTGGGAGTAAAATAGCTCACCATGGACACCAATGTCCTCAGCCGTAGCTGACCGTTTCCATCGCAAAAGGTATGGCTCAAACCGAAACGAACTGCAGCGCACAGGGTCCGATAACTTGTCGCGGATGATAGAGAGAAACGGTCGGCGGTAAAAGTTGGAAATGGTGTAATTTTGTGGACCCGGATGTAGGGATCGTCGAGGGAATGGAACCGATATTGTAACACTGCTCTTTATCCAACTGTCATCCTCTGGGAACCAGCATCGGGACCCTGAGTCATTTCCGTGGGCCGCAGACGTTTCGTACGAGGTGGCGCGACCACTTAAACAGCCCAATTCGCGGTCGATTGCAGTCCAATTCGTGTTCCGCAAGTCCTCGGACCGGAAGTCAATGCTTCCTATAATCTTGACAAGGCTTTCAAAACCTTTCTTGGACTTTTGTGTGCCGTCGTTCCAATACCAGTCTCCAATGAGCCAGGAGCTCTCGTTGGGGTAGGGATGAAATGGATTTGATGGTTGATGGGCTTTGACTCCTACAGGGCCAGGTACCGGAAGCAGGTCTCGGTCACTTTGATCCTCAGGATCCTGAGTAGGAAAAGAGCTATCGTCGTATATTCGGAATAATCCGAATGAGTTGATTTGAGTAGCGCGGACAGGGCGATGTCGCTGCTGGGCTGGAGGAACGAGCGAGGGTAGTGAGATGGAGTCCGGAGACTCAGAAACTTCGGGTTGGGTCACTACATCTTGTGGAGGTAATGGTAGAGGAGGTTCAGGGAGCATGTCCCGGAACCGTCGAGGAAGTTGACGGTTGGTTCGGCGACATCGTCGAAGAGACAGTGGTAATGAGTCTGAGTCGTGTTCAAGTTCGGCCTAGCCCCATGTCAGATGATCAAAGCTAAGAGAAGGACAATATCATGACATACTCCTGTCGATGCTAATGGGTAGGTTTCGTTTTGACTTGAGATTTCTGGCTCCAACCGAGTAGTTGTACTTGGAGTCATAGCAGGCACTGACCGCAACACTGTCACTTGAAGAGGTCTAGCGCTGAAATTTTTGGGTACTTACCATTTGAGCAACTGGCTTCGACACGGCGTTTCTTCGAGTTTCGTTCCTTCATCTGCCAGTGCCTAAGTGCACTCGCCAGGCGTTTCTTGCCCTTCTGACAGTTTTTCTTGTGTCTCGTGAAGGCCCCAGCGTCATCAAAGGCTCGACCGCATACGCACTCTTGATTGGAACTTGAGAACATGAGTAAATCCTTGGTATATACTAGTAACTTGAAAAGTTGAAGTGGTGGCACGGCTCCTAGTACTCAGGCTCATGTGACTATTTCGCGTCTAAGTCAACCATACAACGTAATCGATGGCTAACATTGACAACAAAAACTGTTAAGAAATATTCAAGCTTGTGTCCAGAGCAGAGTCATCCTGATTGAAAATTCGTGAAAGAAATAGAATTGACTCGTTGCATGAGTGGAAGACCACTTGTCTTCTGGGACAACGTTGTGCTGTAAAGGCCCAGTCCACGTTAAAGTATCCGTTGAGGACATTCCGTAAGTTAGGACGTACCTCCAAATGGTAGATGAACTCGGTCACGGGGACTGCCTCCTCGGGGTGGTAAAGTGTGGAAGTCGGCATCGTCAGTGCCGTTCTTGAACTTGAGTCGAACAAAGTCACGGAACCCGGGGGCAAGTTCACAAAAAACCTTGGCGGACGGCTGTGCAATGACGTCAGTACACATGAATTACAGGGCAGGCAAAAAGCACACGCACGAAGCCGCGTGTCGTCCGACAAGTCTAGTACGCTCTCCAACGGCCGCGATTTCCCCTTGCCCTTGGCACTCTTCGGCGACCGTTTCGCCTGGGTGGTCGGTTTGCTGGTCTTGGTCTCCACGTTCCCCTTGGCACTCCTTGACCTTAACTTCATCCGACCATTGTCCTCGCCATCACTCGTCGAACTCAAGCCGTTGAGCTTGAGGCTCGCGCCGACCGCAGCTCGTCGTGTACTCCGTCTTGGCAGCACAGGCGTCGGTGGGGCAGCCGATGACCGGGCGTAGACGAAGACGTGGGGATACGCTGACTCGAGGTTTTGACCCGCTTCGTCCGAGATGGCTGTGAGTTGGGTGGCTAGCCCCACTCAATGCCCGTGCCTGCGCATGAGTGAGCTTGGGAGCGGGAATATGGCTCGGTGTCGGATGTCGATGGGTGCATGCACCCACCGAGACCTTGATTGGGAATGGACTCGAGGGGGGATCTGTCCCTTGCTCGTCGGAATGTGCCCTGCCGGCGACGCACGACGCTTGCGCTTTCGCAGCGCGCGCAGAGGGTCGGTGAACGTCGTCTGGGAACGAGCCTCAGCGATCTCTACCAACGGTTGGTCGCTGTTCATCATCAACAGGGGGCTATGGGCACATGGACATGTGACGGCCCTGCGACGGGTTCGTCGGCATACAGGCCCTCAATGTCCTCATTGTTTGTCGGCACGGGCGGGTCGAGCTGTGAAAACGAGGCAAAAACGGAGGCGTGTGAGGGGGCAGAGGTGAGGACAATACTGTGAGGAGGGGACTTGACAGCGCTGATGCATGAGGTGGGTTTGCGTGGTGCAGGTGGGCCCTTCGCTTTGATAGCACGCTTGACGGCGAGCTCATGTGGTATTCGTAGCGGGCAGTGGCCGCGCGGTCTGCCTCACGAGCATTGTCGGAGGGTGGAAAAGGGGAGCTAGGAGGGAGGGATGAGGAAGGGTGTGAGCAGAGCCAGTCGGGTAGATCTGCGGGGTATGCGAGTGATTTTGGTTTCTTTGGGCGTCGTGGTGGCTCGATGGTGCTGGGGGGCAGCGCGTTTTAGCTTGGATATGCGCACTGGGGAAGGGGAGGGCGGGTGGAAGAACTGGCCGGTGGTGTCGCGAAGTGGGATGTCATGGGACGAGCAGGAGTGGGAGCATGGTGTGCGGAGTGCCAGGACCAAGGACGAGCGGTAAACGGGCGCATAGACTGAGTTGTGTTCGAGGACGTTCTCGTCGTTGATGACACTGTCGAAGTCATCGTCAAAGTCGGTCTCGCTGACGTGCGGGTCGTTGAGTTACCCGGTTTCGCCCTTGGCGGTCTGACAACATGGAGAGGGGTGAACAGTTGGTAGCCAGTCTCGATGAGTAAGAGTCAGAGCGGATCACCGTCAAAGGTAATTCGCTGGAGGCAATCTGGACAGCAGAGTCATAGGTATTGAGGATAGGGTCGACAACATGAGCGTGCTTCCAACAAATTCCACCTACACCATTCTCGGAGGGGAAATACACCACGGCCTCTTCAAGTGCGATCTCGTCGGTGAGAATGCTGACTCCTCGAGGCGTCTGGAGACCGGAATGAGCATGAGGCTCAACAATGGCATTGAGGATATTTGCCGTGATCGTATCCAGCTCAATCGATCCGATGGTAGGAACGATGGTGATGAAGGATGGGCGGTTGCGAAGGGTACGAAGGGAGGGAATGGACATGCGTTGATTGAGCGCGTAAAGGAGATTTGCACCTCCGATGCGGTATATGAGGAGGGCGAGGTCGTAGGCGTCATTTGTATATCCACGGGGCTTGTAACCTTTTTCAAGGGCTTCCTCGATGCGTCTGATGACAGTGTTGACACCAGCACCATTCTTGATCTGAACCTGAAGGATGCGTTGAAGCCATGGAACGTCCGTTTGAGATATCGCCATGAGAAGCGCTGAGTGACTGTTGATGGTACTGAGCTTATTGCCGATCGAGCGGGCGTCATTGAGTGACTAAAACAATGGTGAGTAGCTGAAATGTCGTATGAAAATGGAAATTTCACCTTCAACTTCCACCGGTCGAGTTCTTTTGAGCGCTCGTCGATGGTTTGAGACAATTGAAGGACATTCTTGAGCGAGCGCCTTGTGCGAGACTGATAAAAAGGGATAGACTTGCCGAGCTCGTCGAGAGCTGGACTGAGAGCGGCACAGGCAGAACAACTGTCACTGGTATCGGTACCTAGAATAAAACGAGTGCAGTCCAAGGAGCGGGCATAGGCTTGACCATCAAGGATGTTGAACGCGTATGGAAGTTCGTCCGGTTTGCCATGTAAAGTGCGTAGCCACGGCAAGTTGACCTGAATGTTGGAATTGGGAGCAAGGTCCCACTGGAATGGTAATCCATAGCAAGAAGGATGGGGGGGTGGAATATAGACAGTTACGTTGGAGTGGGAATCAGAGATGGATAAACTGCAAACGGGACGTTCAGTTGAAAGTCAATGAAAGGACCTGAAAGGCTTACCTATCGTCATCGGGAAGGGGTGGTTCAGAAAGCGAAGGACTCAGAGAGGGCCCAGAGGGGGATGGACAAGATGAGCATGCGGCAGAGTCTGGCGTAGAGTCGAGTTGTTGCTGTCTAAGAACTAGTTGCGCGGAGCCTGCCTCGTTGCGTATATGCTGTGTTGTACAAGACTTGCGACGATAATGATTGCTGAGAACGGTGAAATGACCTGGAATGGAGAGAAACAGAAACCGAGGTGCTGGACTTGATGAAGACGAAGCAATGAGGACAGAGGAAAGCATGGAATCCATTGATGGGCAAAACAGTGAGCATGCTATGTTGATACAACATCAGGAATGCGGCAGGAGAGCCCGCGTTGAGGTATTGTGATACTTGTTCTTGCGAGAGTTGGTTTGATGAATGCTGATTGGACTGGATGCCAGCGACGACGTCGATGCGGACCGAGAAAGAGGACGAGGGAAATAACGTACATACACGGAACCTGAGACTGCCTCGTGGCTGTCTACAGGTACCTGAGGATTATGAACCTGGGAATCATTTAACGGGAAAGCGGCGGCAGTGCGCTGTCATCGCTTAAAGATAAACGTGCGGGGTTGGATGAAGGCCATAATTGAGGTCTTGAAGACGCGAGCCAACGTGAATAATTATCCGATCCACTAGAGAAGGACATTGAGATATCTAGAAAGAGGGTAGGAGGTGAAGGTGAAAGAGAGTCGTGTCCTGACGCGCTGGCACGTTTAAGAACTAACGCCAATCAACGACCAGTTCATATGACTTAATTTGGAAATAATACGAGTTTCGCCCAGAC
>JBBPOD010000252.1:0-23136 GCA_038091255.1 Tylopilus intermedius | reverse complement strand
GGTGAACAATCGATGGCACGGATGCTCCAAGGATCTTATGGCCGCGCGATGTTATCACGAAGATGAGGGGTTTTTGGCCAAGGACAAGATTGCAGAGTGGTTGGGTGGCCAGTACGTGTTTTATGGTTCTGGGTGGGAGCGTCTAATCTCGTCAATTTTTTTTCCCTCGAAAAAAAAAAGTGGTCAGATCAACAAGATCGCGCTTCGATATTACATGGATTATTTCGACTTTGCGGGGTTAAGGATGGACAACGCGTTTAGGTCAGTGCGATGATTGAGGGGGGGAATGTTCGCGGCTGAAATTGGATCCTATAGACGCTTATGTTCCAAGCTTTATCTCAAGGCTGAAACACAACAGGTGGATCGTATCCTTGAGGAGTTTAGCAGACGCTTTTGGGACTGTAACCCTGTCCGTCTGTATGGGAGCGCGAGTACGTACATGCCGACCTTTTTGTCGTTGCTGCGCTTACGTGTCGTGCGTGCTAGGCGTCGTCCATGCGGTCACCTACTCTCTGTTGCTGTTGAACACTGATCTTCATGTGGCCGACATCACGACGCGCATGTCGAGGAGCCAGTTCGTTCGGAATACCATGTCCGCTATCCAGATGCAACTTCATCCTACGCGATACCCTTCGACAACGGATCTAGACCTCGACGACACCAGCAGTGGGCCCGGGACCAATTCGGACGGGACCGAGACCCAGTCCGTGCCGCGTTCGAAGCGGAGTGGGAGCATTGCAAGTTGGAATAGCATCTGCAGGGACATGTTATCTTCGGGGACACTGCCTTCGACTGGGTTATCTGCGCTGCAGCCATCACTGAACAGTAGCACGACCTCTTTCCAGCATTCGCCTGGCGGTGAGTCGAAGCCACCTAGTACCGGTCCTCTGCAAGTGGTGTATGACCGGAATTGGGAGATGGAAATGGAGGGATTGCTCAAGGTACGTGTCGTGCTTGTGCCTTGGGGATAGTCTCTGATAGCGCCGGGGGATGTAGGACATGTATGGGGCGATCAAGAGTCAACAGATCCTGCAACCGCTGGGTATGGTTTTCTCCCGCGTTGTTTGTGTCATGCTCATGCTCGATGTGGCTCGCAGCGCATCACACCATGGCACGCAGCCAAAGCCTACGGGTGGCTCCCGATCGACTGACGACGCTGAAGCGGGGTAGCATTAGAGGGATTCAGTCTATCCTGGGTGCACCTCATAGTCCATATAGTAGTAACAGCAGCATCGATGGGCGCGCCAGTCCATCGCCCAGCTTCGCGACCTCGACGCACGAAGTGAGGCGACTTCTCCCGTTCCATAACCCGTACTGAGCCATCATGATAGGGACTGCACAGTTCCGTGGCGGCTTTCCTCACGCCTGCACTTGGCTTCGCATCCAACTTGTCGCACACGATTATACGTGAAACTCAGGAAGACGAAGATCGGAGTTTCCACAGCCACGAATCCAGCTCGACGACGATCAGCATCTCGGACGAAGAGCTGGCGCTCCTCGGTGCACCATGGGCGAAAGAGGGCATGCTCTGTCGTAAGCAGTACTGTGAATCCGCCGGGAAGCGGGCCAGGGCCAAGAATTGGCTCAACGTCTTTGTCGTCATTCAGCGTGGCGAGCTCAACATGTTTACCTTTGGCGATCATGGTGGGGGTGGGTCTGGTATCGTCGGTGGTGGTAACTGGCTCGTGCGTCGTTGAGTTGTATTCGATGGGATCGTGAGCTCATCTCTGTATACAGGAAAACGCGAATTCGGTCGGGACCATTCACCTCGCGCATTCGCTGGCGCATGCACTACCACCTCCGGGCTATAACCGGCAACGGCCTCACTGCATGGTGTTGACCCTCGCCAATGGTGGCGTCTATTTCTTCCAGGCGGGCACGGAAGAGCTTGTCAACGAATGGGTTTCGACATGCAACTACTGGGCTGCTCGGACGAGCAAAGAACCGCTCGCAGGCGGCGTCTCCAACATGGAGTACGGCTGGAACCGCGTCTCAGACCTGCACCCACGCTCTGTCTCGGACAACGACATACCCCGCGAGCCCGACCGTACGGACACCCTGAGCATTCGGAGCGGTCGGAGCAATCGAAGCAAGTTTGGTTGGCGGGAGGGGGTTGCGACCGTGCGGGCACCGCATTCGCCTTGGAAAGACAGAGCGACGATCAGTGATTGGAGGCCGCCGATACCACCGATGATATCGAGCATCCACGACGAGGAGATGCAACTAGATGCGTTGCAAAAGTATGTGGGCACGCTGAAGGACGATCTCAAGCATCACAACGCACTGCGGGAGCCGATGGTGGCGCTGGTGAGTGGCTTGTGTTCGTGTGACGCGTCGCGTTGGGCTGATGCGGGTCGGTCTAGTACGAGCCTCGTTCGGCGAATGGCGTCAAGGCGCAGAGCAACTGGGAAAAGAAGTCCCAGTACCTGCTCACCGAAATCGTCAAGTACGAATCCTACACCGACTCGCTGAAGTCTGCGACGGCGCTCCGACTGAAGAAGCGGGGTGAAAAGGCGCTGGAAAGAGCTCTCGGGGGTATCCCACCCGACGAGGACCTCGGCCGCTCCAAGACGGTGCGACGAAAAGAACGTGGTACAGAGGAAGACACGATCTCAGAAGCAGACGAGCAGTCGCCTGCGCCTGGGACCGCCCGCCGTCATCGACGTGAAATGGCGGAAGGCGGTCAGTGGCCGTGACATGTTGATCCCTGATTTCAGTTTACAATCGTAGAGCTCATAATGCCCGTTTTGCTCTTCTCTCCGCAATGGAGGGAGAGAGTATACTCGGGGGAATGTGGAACTATTTATGCATGATATCTCACTCGTTCTTTGTGTTCATGTTGACTACTCTCTTTGTGGACGTTTTTGCTTTTTTTTTTCAAATGAATGGATACCTCTTTCTTTTTACCACAAGTATGATAAACTAGGATAGAGACAGGATAGAGACAGGCCGTCTTGTCTCCATACTGTACCGATGGTATGTATTTACTTCGACCGATTCGATCGAACGCAAAATGGGGCGCACCATGGCGGCAGAGAGTTTCATGACGGCCAGGAGACTCTAACCCGCCCCGAGCCGGCGTCACCCGTAGCGTCCATCGCGTTGTCGTGCACTGCCGCAGCCCGGAACGGACGAGAATGGGCTGTACTTGGCCATGATCTGCAGCGATAAAGTGTTCGACGTGTACGTGTTTCATCCATAACCCCTGTACGGTGTGGAACGCTCTAGCGCGTCGAGTGCACACCGTGAATAGTTGCTGCGTGGCAAAAAAAAAGATGCTAGTACACGGGCGACCAATCCGCGTGAGAGAGGATAAGCGAACTTGGTCTAGAGAGCCACCGACTTTGGCGTCGTCGCGGGATTCCCTGTGCACGCAATGTTAGGTGAGGGAAAGAGGTAGAATGTCTTCCCGCTGCCCGTGCCGGTTGCGACTATTCAAGTATCCAACGCATGCAGTGTGGTAACCTGGAGCTGAGATACTCGAGGAACAATTCTGTGCGAGGTGAGACGATCATACAAGCTCGTCGGAGACCGTCTATCTTGTTAGATGGAGACAGCGTTGCGAGAAATTCGCTTGGCTTCCAGCGCGTGGTGTCGTAGTTGGTTTGGACTGTGGTCCGAAACGATTTGGGCTACAAGTGGGGTCATTCGTACCACCACATTTTCGAAGGCTCGAACGGCGCGAAGTCCTGAGTTCTGGGAGGCCCCAGAAAAATGATTCTCTAACCCAAAAGCATAAGCTGCGGAATCTGTCCTATCTTATTTGCCCTTGTTTTGAATTGACATACGAAGTAGAGGTTTCCTGGTTCCCAGCAAGGTAATGGGTTTGGTACGCGTTTGGCGTCATGGTTCGGTGGGCGTCTCTTCTTCCTTAACACGCCCACCGCCCCCGCATGAGAGCCTGCTCCCCAACGGAACACGACCGTAGACATGCCCAATATGCGTGGTCCCCATATTCTGTTCCTAACGGCTGGCTTTGAACTTAGATCCCTCGTACAATGCGTCTCGTCCAGCAATTCCACCGTTCGACCAAATATTAGAGCTGGTGACAGACACCTAGTATGCTGGCGTAGAACATGAATTCGGGTCTTGTCGCACCTACCTGGACGGAGTAAGTTCAACGTTACCCGTACATGTGAGCACGTCTAGCACGTCTGACATGACTCTCTCCGTAGCATCTACCCTGAACTTGCACCGGGCTCTCTGGACACAACTGGGTGGGATATAACTCTGCATAGTACGTTGTAGGTTTCGCTTGCCTCGGAGGGTCCCTAATAAATGGCCCTGCTAACAAAGTGAAGCTCAGGATTTCATCTGCTCACACCATTCAACCGCTCTTAACAGATCCAATCAAAGGGTCCCTCGATTGATTATCTTCTCGTTGTTCCGCACTTGCGCGATGCTCTTCTGCACCATCGTAGCTGACTGTCCATTGTTTCATCATGGCGTACATACTCGGCGGTCTTTGGCACCACGTTTGTTATGCCGCACCAGTGCCTATACTTCTCCCGTTCTATCACCATCGTTCCTGGTGGGCTATCATGTCTTTTACTCCGATGTGGATGTTTGTTTTGAAACCTATGCGAGTATCTCTCACATTCGGATCGTCGGGTGAAGCAAGAGCGATGGTATCACTGTCACGCTTTCATTTTCTATCATTGTTTTGATTTAATAACGGGTCCTCACGATGACAGATTCTTTCCGATGCATATACTGCATCGATCGATATCATTTGATTCTATGCCGCCGGTGGCATGTATAGTATTGAATGCTGCGACAACCATTTTGTATTTTAACCACCTCCGGTAGGAACTCTGGCCGGGTGTTTCATTCGCTCGCACCGCTCAGTCACTCACACTATCCCTATTCATCTTCTCAACCAAGCCCTCAAGCTGACAGCGCTACCCATGCTCTTGTCTGCGCACATTGGCATTTTGGGTTCTCATAAATCGTGATGTGCGGTCCCAACTTGAACTCTGTCGCTACTAACACCGCATCTCACTGCCAGTGATGCCCACACCTCCCCAGTCTATTGTTACTGCCTTTGATGGTATATCGCATCTCGTACAGCCGCCTGCTCCAACATTCCAACATTTCATTGCGGAACCACACGATTACATTGTTGGCGATGTAACGCCGCAACAACTTCCCTTGATGATCGCTAGCACCGTTGAAATCATTACAAACAGAACCAGTGAAAGCCGGGCTAACACACCGGGCGGAAGATATAATTCACTGGGAGTTCATAACCTCTTTCTTCCCCCTTGTCATCTTGTCCACGCAGCTATGTCCGAGGACGTTGTGGAGAGTATACTATGGACTAACTACACATCACGTATGGTCAATTGTTATCCGAGTCTGGCCGCCAACTGATCTCATTGACCAATACAGTTGTGACGATTGTTGTTGTCACATATGATTATTGTCAGTAACTGACTTTTCATTTCTCAGAGTGGGATATTCAATTGAAGTGTCCCTACAATTACAGTTCTTACCCTTTCGGATGAGGTGTTTTTTTTTCAGAACTTGCATGTTATTTGCTGGCTGACGGAATTCCAAACTTGAAGGTGCACTATGTTTGGGTAAGCAAGTAACATTTTTAGACATCTTCGCATGCTCATAGCACTGTAGCAAAGAACTTGGACTTGGGTCTCCACATTGTTTATTGTGGTGTGTATGAAGTCACTTCATTGTATGTTTGTTGAACAGATAATTTTGTAGACACGCTATATTGGTCTTTCTAATGCCATGTATGTCTATATTTGCTGAAGTGCATGTTCAACTAATTATTTGCAAGTATTTCATCCATCTGTATGTTTCAAGTTACCTGAATCAAAGTTCAGTAAGCTGATTAAATACAATTCTAGTGGCAACTACTCTTCTACTACCTGCTACCACAGGGGTAAGTTTTGTGTTTCTATGATATTGCTTATGAATAAAAATTTCCCAGATGTATGTGTCCCAAGTTCTACCTTTTCATCTAAGTTTTCATATGATGTTTTCACAGGTGTAAGCACATTAATCTACCATCCCCATTATGCATCTAAGAAACAAATGTTTTACAGGTACTACATTGTATCTCCTATCTATCTGGTCAGCTCCAATATTCATTGCCATGGCAGACTGTAAGTTTTCACACCTTTCAACTTCATCCCCCTGACCAGGATCTCAAATGATAGTGGCAATGATCCTTCGGGTATATGCAATGTGGAATCAATCCAAGAGAATTCTCTATATTCTCTTGTTTTTTTACATTTCACAAGTCATTGTTTTTTTTGTTTTCATAGGTATTTTCCAGTCTCCTGGTGCTTATGTACAAGGTATGTATTAAGCCAGACTAGAAACATTGCTGTGGTGCGTAACCCTTGCCAATAGTCACAATGTCCCAGGTTCTCAACTTCTCATATTGTTCACTACTAATTTCGGATGGAACTTTTGTACTGCTAATTTATATCTTGGATGATATCCCCCGACTTGCCCTCAGCATTGTGCTCTTCATTCTAGCTGTTGCTCAGACTTTGAAGCAGTCGATTGATATGTACAGAGCAACCAAGAAGTGGCAGGTTAACAAGTACTTGCAACAACTGACAACAGATGGAACTTTTTATTTCCTTGTGTATGTATGCCTGTTTTTCATTTACATTCCAAGTTATCTGGATTGTTTTTGAATAACTTGAAACTGACCATGAATTCTAGATATGTGATTTGGAATGTCACTGGCACCATAGTATTCGACAACACAGCAGCAATGAAAAAACTACAGTTCATCCTGAGTGCGGTAGCCAACTTCCTCCTTCCTGTGATGACACCTCGGTTCATCATTAACATGCGAAAGCTCTATGATCATGACCTCCATTGCCGGTGGGAGGGGATTGACTCTGGGTCCAAGTTTGGTGTGCTATCACAGCCTACTAGTGCAGACCCGGCCATGTCCGCAATTGCATTTGTGGCTGCTGATCTAGCGTGGGAGGATGGCCGCCGCGGCAGGGTCATAGAGGATACCACAGGTGACTTGGAGGTGACCGGACTCAAGGATTTAGGAAATGAAACCCATCGTGCGGGAGTGGGTGAGGCAGAGGGCTCGGAGGAAACTAGATGTGCTTATCAAGCTTGACCCAGGCCGGGAAAGAGTGGCCCGGTGGAGAAGGATCTGAGTGGCTCTGAACACGAACGGTGACCCAGAATATTTATTTCACCTTCCATGCATGTCTCAGCTTTCGAACCTATTTATGTAACATGTGGAAAGTGTTGCTGGAAAAACGAACGACTTCTCCACCTGTCCGTATCACTTGAAGTCGATTCGGTGATGCATTTTTTTTTTCCGGCGACACAGTCGGTGCTATGTCCACCACGAGGTTGAGTGGTGTATAACAGTTGTTGTGAAAGCATAAGAATCATCGGCTGTTGGCAACATTACAACAACTGCTCTTGCTCACGAGAGCTCTTACCATAGAGGTTCCAGGGTTTTCCAGCGATCTCATCTTTCCTGTCACTCCTTTCACTTCTCAGCTGATTTTTTCTCTCATAATCACGATGAACATGAGATGAGTGACAAACCAACCAAGCTGGACAGGCCGCCTTGTCTCCAAACTATCGGATCAGATGAGTTTGTTTCCATCGTTCCGCTCGAATGCGCGATGTGACACACCTGGGTAGCATAAATCATAGCTTCGAGACCGCTCGCGGATGGCTGCGGTCCCCATTCTGACCCACCCTCGTTCGGGGCGTACCATAGAGCCGACATCGCCCGTAGCATTCATCGCGTTATCGTGTACTGCCGCAGCCTAGGACGACAGGAACCCGCTGTACTTGGCTGTAATCGACGTGTCGTTGGTTGCATCTAAAAAGTATTCGATATGACATTGAGCGCGCGTCATGAAAGCATCCATGGATATGTGGCCTTACCTTGAACAGAAGCTGCGAGGAAGAGAAGTAGACATCAGCAAACCAGAGGCGAAGAGGCAGACAAGCCGACCTGATCATTGTCACAAAGAGAGCCGCCGGCTTGAGCGTCATCACAGGACTCTTTGAGTATGTAATTAATTGTACGTGAGCGAACTACGCATCGTGCTTTTTCCAACAGCTTCTTGTTTGAACGACCGTCGGCGACGTAGAGTGCGCCAATTCCGCACGCGACGACAGCCTATTCTCGCGCAGAAGAGAAGAAAAGAAAAAATTATCAGAATGCGATGGATTTCAGGGGGAAGTGACTTTGTAAGTCCGCGTGGTCCATGGCGGAGCGTAACTGGACAGTGAGTATGGCAAATCTGAACCCATCAGTAGGTCATACCCGCCCGTTGTTCTTGCATGAGGCGACGTTCAACCCATCGTTGAACAAGCCATCTGGCCCTTGCATACTGGAGTTCAGCACTGTAGAAGACCACGATGGTTGGCGTCACAGGCTGATTTTACCAAATACGTACACCATTCGTGTTCCTGCTTAGACTAGTAAATTGGGACCAAAATAACAGAATCAACCGAACAACATACCCTAAAAGCGTTGTCAAGGTAGGTCTTCTTTCCAGTTCGGATATAAGCCTGGGCAGATGTCAAAAGAAACAGCTTCATTGGTGATGGCGTTCTTGTAATCATGAGCACCCGACCACTAGACTGTTGACAAATCGATCATCAGAAGGATTGGAATATCAGTGTGCCTACCTCCGCCTTCACAGACGTCGTCCCACTGTGCTGGGACCATGTCATACGTGACAAGGGAACTTTTCTAGTCAAAGAAACGAAGCGAAGTTCGACGCGGAAAATTGTCTCGAGCCATGTATTGGGTGTAATCCTGGTCGCGAGAAGCTTTGTAGTTGCTAATATTCCACAACGCAAGTATAACCCACTGAAGTACGCCAGTCGTCACCATGCTCCGAGTTTTAAAACGTACGATATACCTGTGCATCGTCATAGCATCCGCCGAAAAACTTGTTCCGGTCTGTAGAAGGGTTCAAGGCGGCGCGACCGCCGATGTATGAGTCGCCAGCAATGGTCCAGTAGGTGTCACTCTTGGTCAGCAGCATGAGGTTGTGTAAGTCCTCCAAAGTGTTCTATAAATGGGCGTTGAAATATTGACATGGAGCGAGTGACAACGTACGTACAGCGCCGGTCCAAAGCTCACCCCCAATGCACATGCCAGAAGAAGTATTCCAGAATGTGCGCTGCAACTCGGCTGCAATCACCTGTGGTGCGTCTCGTCAGGCCTCTCGTGTCGTAGTAGTCCGGGTAGAAGTAAGCTCGCCAGTGTTTGCCAGGACGGCGATGCTCTTCCAAGCCAAACGGGCTCAGACACTAGCAGCTTCATCAAGGCTGGGCAACCCGGTCAATGACGCATGATGCTGCACGCTACCCGATCCGTCGCCGACCGGTAAAGGCGTGTTTGGGCATGTACCTATGTGACCAATGACACGAGGGATTTAAGGACGAGCCCACTGAGTAGTGCAAATCTCGTTACTGATGACGGTAGTGTCGACGGTCACATCTACTTGTACCAAGCGAAGCGCCAACTGCCAAAGGGACGAGGTGAGTCTGCGTGCGAGTTGATTTGATAAGGGGACACGTGCCATGCCATGTAACGCAACGTACTTCGTACCCTATATAGGACGAAGGGGAGCCGAATGACCTGAGATCATGGATCAGCGTTGCCCTCTTGGAGTCTTGAACAAAATACGGACCTCACTGAAGTTCGTCAGATTGAGTTTCAAGGCAGTCGAATAGTGCCCTATGGCCTCATCGTGTCTCTTGGTGCCCCTTGCGATGTCACCCAGGTTCTCTAGCTTTTCGGCCAAACGCACATGAAAGTCTATGGTCCTTCAGTGGATCACTGCTCCGATGCATGGGTAGTTCTTACTATGTTCGCATTGCGTGCGCTCATCGTGGGTAACATCATCTTTAAGCCCATCCCGTGCCTGTTGGAAACACTCGACGGCCTTTGTAAGCCGACCGTCAGTCGCAGATAGTGTGGTATACTGTGAACCTCGGAACCTTGAATTGAACTAAAAATAGGTCACTATCTGACATGTAACCGATCATAAAGAACATACCTTGGACGCTGTGTTCAATACATCCTTCCCTAGCTATGAACCAGCATCTTCTTCGCACACTATGTTAGGATCGGTGTTGAGAAACGGAGTAACAAAGCAACAGAGTAGGCTGAGACTGCTTCGTTCCGCTTATCGGCATTCGATGCCTCGTCTCCAACCCTCTCAAGTGCGGCGAGCAAACTCTAATGGAAAAGATTGAATGTGCAATGTTGGCTCGTGATATCAAAACCTGCCCTGCAGCCAGTCGGTAACTGACGTGTTGGCTCTTGCATCATTGGATAACGCATTCTTCAGCTTGAGAAGAGAACGTGCAGCATTGTATATTCGATCTTGAGAATAGAGGGACTCACATTCGAGCCTCCGCTCGTGCGCGCAGTTGATCCGGATGGATATAGGTCGGATTTCTCCTGGGCCCGAGTAAGTTGGACGCGCAGGCCTTGGATAATTTGTTCGAGAGACGTAATATTGTTCTCTGACAAATCAGTTCCTGCGCGAAAATCGAGTCAGGGCGGCTTGTATGACACGGGGACTCGGCAAGTCGGACGCGCAAGTCCTAGCCAGTATGTTCGAGAGATGGAATTTTGCTTTCTAACGAAGAGGTTCATATATGAAGCACAAGGGCGCTTGTATGGACACACGGAGGTTTTCAAGTTGGACGTGTAGGTCTCGGATGGTTTGTTCGAGAAATGCGATTCTTTGCCTACTAGTACAACAAGTTTATGGGCGATGTACATCATATGGGGATTGATGGACGCACTGGAGCACATGACCCGTGCCCGTAACAAGTTGATCCATTCGCCGAACTATCTTTCGTCTGGTTGGCCGTACTCTGAACCTCGAGGAGCCGGAGACGATGTTGTTGGGCGTTTTCATCGTAGTTCGTTCCTAGTTCGTCTGAATAACAAAATGTGGTGATGGAGGGCGAGTAAAAGGAGCGAATGAGCAAACCTGGGATGGTTTCATGGTTTACCGTAAGCCTGAGTGATTTTATGAGCGCACAAACGTTATTCTTTTGCTGCTTGGCTGCCAGTGTGCGCTGAGAGTCGGTGAGCTCGTCGCAAAGTACCCAGACAGTTTTGCGGAGAGAGGTGATGGGATCAGCTTGATACAGAACATGACGACAGTAACAGAGTTGTTTCCGCAGACGACAAGGTCGTCCTTGTCTGAAATCGCCATGGACCAAATAGATGACAGACCCGACTTACTGGCCAGCCTCCAGAATGAAGCCGCCGCCGCCGCCGCGATTAGCACGTCCGAGTCACTCCTTTCCAGGGCGATGCACTTGGCATTGTCGCCGTTGTGGATGGGCCATTTTGAAAGTGTGGTTCCACTGGCTGGGTCGAGACAGTGGATGTTTCCGTCTTTAGATAAAGCGAAGACTCGGAGCTGCTTGCCGTCTACTAGTATCGACAGGCAAAGGATTGGTTGTAAAGTGTATTAGAGCGATGCGGTTCCGTTCTGACCGTCGTGGGTGCGAGCAGAACCACGGTTCCACGTCGCAGCGTTCGTCGGGCGAGAACTTCAGTGGCTACTCAGCCGTCGTGTTGCAATTTGAACGCCAGTCGAGGGACTCGAGGGCAACCAGACACGGGCAGTCTTGTTATGTCGCGACTTTTACGGTCACCAATATCTATATCATGCCCCGCCGACGATCCACGTCCATTGCGTGACACCGCAATATGCAACTCCTTGCGTCCATTCGCGTTCCCACTTCGGTGCCGCATCTGGAATGCGCCGCTTTCGCATCTTGCCTTCGTCACCGCCACCACATGCTCTCCATCAGCGAGGACCGCGACCGCACTTGTCCTTGTTTTGAATCCACCGACACGCCGTCGATAGGGCGCTCCTGTTCCCAGCAAGGTAATTAGTGCTCATGGTTTGGTGCGCGTTCGGCGTTCGCAAGTCATTGCGACCATTTGTGCAGAGGCATGACGTGCTGGCTGCCGGAGAGGAGTTTTGCAACGATCCAAGTACGTTCGTCTTTATTTCATAGTTCGACACCGCATACGACTCACCTTCCACGTCACCGGCTCGTCGTCGATGCGGGCGAAAGCCTCTCAATATCCGAGTCAGCCCTCACTGATATAGAGGAACAGGAAGTCATTCTATCGGCTCTGTCAGCTTGGTCTATCAGAGGACGTCTCTTTTTCCTTAACGCGCCCGCCGCCTTTGCATGAGAACCTGCTCCCCAATGGAACACGACTGTAGACATGCTCGATATGCGTGGTCTCCCATATTCTGTTCCTAACTGCTAGTTTTGACTTTAGATCCATCGGCACAACGCGTCTCGTCCGGGAAATTCCACCGTTCGCCCAAATATTCCAGCTGGTAACAGACGATTAGTATGTTGGCGCAGGAACATGGATTCGGGTCTTGTCGGACCTACCTGGACGGAGTAGGTTCAACGTTGCCTTGTACAAGTGGGCACGTCTAGCACGTCTGACATGACTCTCCCTAGCATCTGCCCTGGGCTCTCTAGACACAATTGGGTGGGGTATAAATCTGCATTGTACGTCGTAGATTCCACTTGCCTCGGAGGTCCTTAATAAATGGTCCTGCTAACAAAGTGAAGTCCAGGGTTTTACCTACTCACACCATTCAACCGCTCTGAACAGATCCAATCAAAGGGTCCCTCTATTGATTCTGCTCGTTGTTCTGCACTCGCCCGATGCTCTTCTGCACCATCGTAACTGACCGTCCCTTGCTTTATCAGGACATGCGTACTTCGCGGTCTTTGGCACCACATTTGTTATACCGCACCAGTGCCTATACTTCTCCCGTTCTATCACCATCGTTCTTGGTGTACTATCATCATGATGTCTTTTACTCTGATGTGGATGTTTGTTTTGAAACCTATGCGAGTATGCCTCATGTTCGGGTCCTCAACTTGAAGGAAAGCAGGAGCGGTGGTATCACTGTCATGCTTTCACTTTTTGATCGCCGTTTTGATCCAATGGGTGTTCACGATGACAGATCCTATCCGATATCGGTAGGAGCTCTGGCCGGGTCACTCGCTCGCGCCGCCCAGTCACTCTCACTATCCCTATTCATCTTCTCAGCCGAGCCCTCGAGCTGATAGCTCTACCCATACTTCTGTCTGCGCACATTGGCATTTTTGGGTTCTCACGACTTGTGATGTGCAGTCCCAACTTGAGCTCTGTCGCCACTAACACCGCATCTCACTGCCAGTGATGCCTACACCTCCTAATCTATTGTCATCGTCTTTGATGACATATCGCATCTCGAACAGCCGCAGCTCCTATCTTTGCTTTGCTCCAAAAATATCTGCATCGTGTTCGGATCTTCAGGTCCAAAGGAAAATGGCAAGCGCAACCATGTCTTCCTTTGCAGGTGTTTCATTCAAAATCTGACACGTTCCAAAATTGACACGAATATGTTCCTGGTTCCGCCTGCTCCAACGCTCCAGTAAGCTGGTGATTATAGTGCGGAACCACACGATTATTTCACGATTACATCGTTGGCGATGTAACGCCGCAACAGCCTCCCTTGATGATCACCGGCGGCCAGCAGAACCGGTGAAAGCCGGGTTAACACACCGGGCGGAAGATATAATTCACTGGGAGCTCATAGTTAAATCACTTTCGACCTCTTTCTTTCCCCTTGTCATCTTGTCCACGCTATGTCCGAGTCTGAGTATCTTCAAGCTGTGGAGAGTTTACTATTGAACAACTACGTAGCACGTATGGTTGATTGTTGTCCGAGTCTGGCCATCAACTGATCTCATTGACCAATACAGTTGTGACGATTGCTGTTGTCACGTATGATTATTGTCAGTAACTGACTTCTTATTTCTATGTGATATTCAATTGAAGTGATCCTACAACTACAGTCCTTACCCTTTCAGACGAGGTGTTTCTTCAGGACTTGCATGTTATTTGCTGGCTGACGGAATTCCAAAGGTGCACTATGTTTGGGTAAGCAAATAATATTTTTAGGCATCTTCACATTCTCATAGCACTGTAGCAGAGAACCTGGACTTGGATCTCCACATTGTTTATTGTGGTATGTATGAAGTCACCTCATTGTATGTTTGTTGAATGGATAACTTTGTAGATACGCTATATTGGTCTTTCTTATGCTATGTATGTCAGTTCCTGCTGAAGTGCATGTTTAACTAATGATGAAATTATTTGCAAGTATTTCATCCATCTGTATGTTTCAAGTTATTTGAATTAAAGTCCAATGAATTGATTAAATACATTTCTAGCAGCAACTACTCTTCTACTACCTACTACAGAAGTAAGTTTTGTGCTTATATGATATTGCTTATGAAGAATTTTTCCTAGATGTATGTGTTCCAAGTTCTGCCTTTCATCTAACTTTTCATATGATGTTTTCATAGGTGTAAGTACATCAATATACTGTCCTCATTATGTATATAAAAGCAGATACTTTATAGGCACTGCAACATACCTCCTATCTCTCTGGGCAGCTCCAATTTTCCTTGCCACAGCAGACTGTGAGTTTTCACACCTTGCAATTTCATTCTTCCAACCACAATCCCAAATCATAGTGGCAATGATCCTTCGAGTATATGCAATGTGGAATCGATCCAAGAGAATTCTATATATTCTCTTGTTTATCTACATTCCACAAGTCATTGTTTCCTTTGTTTTCACAGGTGTTTTTCAGTCTTCCAGTGCTTATGTACAAGGTGTGTATTAAGCTAGACTAGAAGCATTGCCATGGTGTATAACCCTTGTCAACCATAGTCTCAACATATCAGTTCCTCAACTTCTCATACTGTTTTCTAACAGTTAAGGATGGACCTTTTGTGCTACCAATTTATATGTTGGATAATATCCCCCGATTCGTCCTCAGCATTATACTCTTCATTCTAGCTGTTGCTCGAACTTTGAAGCAGCCAATCAATATGTACAGAGCAACCAAGAGGTGGCAAGCTAACAAGTACTTGCAACAACTAATGACAGATGGAATTTTTTATTTCCTTGTGTATGTATGCCTACTTTCCATTCGCATTCCTTATCTGTGCTACTTCATTGTTTCCGAATAAAACTGACCATAAATTCTAGATACGTGCTTTGGAACATCAATAGCACCATCGCAGTTAGCAGCACACCAACAATGCAAACCCTCCAGATCGTCCTGGCCATGGTATCCACCTCCCTCCTTACTGCAACAGCACCTCGGTTCATCATCAGCATGCGAAAGCTCTATGATCGTGACTTCCGTTCCCGGTGGGAGGGGATCGACTCTGCGTTTGGTGTGCTATCACAGCCGAATGCCAGTGCAAACCACGTCATGTCTACAATTGCATTTGTGGATGCTAATCCAGGGCGGGAGGATGGCCAAGTAGTAGAGGATGCCACAGGTGACATGGAGGTGACCAGACTGGAGGATTTGGGAAATGGAACCCATCGGGCAGGAGTGGGTAAGCCAGAGAGCTCAGAGGAAACTAGACGTTCCTGTCAGGCTTGACTCAGGCTGGGGAAGAGTGGCCCGTGGAGAAACCGGGAGAAGGATCCAAGTGGCTCTGAACGATGGCTCAGAATATTTATTTCACCTATGCGTATGTCCTAGCTTTCGAACCTATGTAACTTGTGGGAAGCGTTGGTGGAAAAACGACTTCCCTTACGACTTGAAGTTGATTCGGTGATGCATATACGTTTTCGGCGACACATGGCCAGTGCTATGTTCACTACGACATTGAGCAGTATATGACGGCTCGTCTCGCTCATGAAAGCCCTTACCAGTGATTTCATCCTTCGTGTCACTCCTTTCATTTCTCAGCTAAATTTTTCTCCAATAATCATGATGACCATAGGAATGAGTGACAAAATAACTAAGCTGGGCAGGCTGCCTCGTCTCCATACTATCGGATCGGATGAGTTTATTTCCATCGTTCCGCTCGAACGCGCGAAGTGACACACCTTGGTAGCAGAAACCATAGCCTCGAGACCGCTCGCGGACGGCTGTGGTCCCCATTCTGACCCACCCTCATTCGGGGCGTACCACACGGAGCCGACATCCCCCGTAGCATTCATCGCGTTGTTATGTACTGCCGCAGCCTGGGACGACAGGAATCCGCTGTACTTGGCTGTAATCGACATGTCATCGGCTGCATCTAAGAAGTATTCGAGATGCTTCATCCATAGGCCCTATGTGGCGTTGAGCGCGCGTCATGAAAGCATCCATGGATATGTGGCCTTACCTTGAACAGTTGCTGCGTGGAAGAGAAGTGGACATCAGCAAACCGGAGGCGAAGAGGCAGACTAGCCGACCTGGTCACGGTTACAAAGAGAGCCGCCGGCTTGAGCGTCATCACAGGACTCTTTGAGTATGCAGTTGTACGTGAGCGAACTATGCATGGTGGCGTCCAAGCTGACTTGTGCTTGTTCTAACAGCATCTTGTTTGAACGACCGCCGGCGACGTAGAGTGCACCAAGTCCGGACGCGACGACAGCCTATTCGCGCGCGAAAATCATCAGAACGTGATGGATTTCAGGGGAAAACGATCGTACTTGATTATAAGTCCACGCGGTCTATGGCGTAGCGTGATTGGACAGTGACTATGGCAAATCTGAACCCATCAGTAAGTCATACCTGCCCGTTGTTCTTGCATGATGCGGTGTTCAACCCATCGTTGAACAAGCCATCTGGTCCTTGCATACCGGAGTTCAACACTGTGGAAGACCATGACGGTTGGTGTCACAGGCCGATTTGATCAAATACGTACACCATTCGTGTTCCTGCTCAGACCAGTAAACTGGGACCGAAACAATAGAATCAACCGAATAACATACCCTGGAAGCGTTGTCAAGATAAGTCTTGTTTCCAGTTCGGATGTAAGCCTGGGCTGATGTCAAAAGAAATAGCTCGTTGGTGATGGCGTTCTTGTAATTGTGAGCATCCGACCACCAGACTGTTGACAAATCGATCATCAGGAGGATTGGAACAGGTGTGGGCCCACCTCCACCTCCACAGACGTCGTCCCACTGTGCCGCGACCATGTCATATATGGCAAGGGAACTTTTCTAGTCAAAGACATGAGGCGAAATTTGACGCGGGAAGTTGTCTCGAACCATATATTGGGTATAATCCTGACCGCGAGAAGCTTTGTAGTCGCTAATCTTCCATAACGCGAGTATAACCCACTGAAGTAGGTCGGACGTCACCGTGCTCCGAGTTTTTAGAACGTACAACATACCTGTGCATCGTCATAGCTTCCGCCGAAAAACTCGACCCAGTCCGTAGAAGGATCCAAGGCAGCGCGACCAATGTACGAGTCGTCGGCAATGGTCCCGTAAGTGTCACTCTTGGTCAGCAGCATGAGGTTGTGCAAGTCCTCCAAAGTGTTCTGTCAATGAGGGGATTGAGACATTGCCATGGAACGAGTGGCATCGTACGTACAGCGTCGGTCCAGAGCTCACCCCCAGTGTACATGCCAGAAGAAGCACTCCAGAATGTGCGCTGCAACTCGGCTGCGATTTCCTGTCAATGTAATGCGTCTCGTCAGGCCTCTTGTGTCGTAGTAGTCTGGTTAGGAGTAGACGCACGTTGGCATCATTCTTCCAGTACTGGCGACCTTGCAGCGAGGCTGCATTCGCGCCGGTGACTGACAAGGCGGCAGTCAACACAAGTACGGGGGTATTGAAAAGGTGCATTCCGCTCAAAACGCGGGTTCAGATTCACCATGTCCCCTGGGCATTTATAGTTTCGACAGCCCTGAAATTTCAGAAGCGACCTGACAGGTCCATCAAAAAATTTGGGCCACATCGTGTTTACCGAGCCTTGGCCAACTTGAACATTTTAGGTAGTCCGATTTATGTACACACCTAAACTAAGCTAACGTCCCACTAACACTAAAATTGATTTATGTCGGGCTGAGGTGGTGTAGACATCTCATCAATATTTTCCGTCCTTCGTTTGTTGAGTGACTCGATAATCATGGTCATTACTATTGGTCTGGAAGGTAGTTGGTATATCACATCATGTATACTTGCATGGTCCACTGCATTGTTACACAGTTGTCAGTGACTCAATGTGATAGAGACATCTTTGACGAGATGTATCAGTGACCTTAAGAGCAGATATCCACTTGATGTCAGGGTTCTCACATAGCTGATGGTTGACGAGATGTATCAGTGACCTTAAGAGCAGATATCCACTTGGTGTCAGGGTTTTCACATAGCTGATGGTAGATGCAATACAAATTCTATATCTGTCCAAGCAGTGCGACGACCAAGCCTGGAACATACAAAAGGTATCAGTCAAAATAAACAATGCATGTGTTATACATCATCTGCAGTACGCCAGGTCAGAGGATCACTACCCGGTCAGATGCATGTTTGGTCTGCATAGCTTATGTTACTCGGATTGTGTTTACTTTCCGTCTATCATTCACACCATGTGATGTAGCAAAACCATTATGTCGTTCAGGTATATTGTAATGACAACACGACTCATGCATTCAACCGCACACTAAATGATTGTAAGGTGTAGGGAAGGTGGGGACCGTGGGGTGGGAATGGAGTAAAGCGAGTGATAATTCACAGCGATGTGAAATTAAGGAATGTCGGGGAGGGAAGTGTCCAGCAATGATTTACGATGACGAGAGATTAATGAAGGGATGGCAACTTGAAGGACAGTGGAGGAGGATGTCGACACAGAATTACCACATAAGTTGTTCGTGGATCGCTTGATGCAGCGGGGATGTAACAAGATCAGCAGCTGGGATACCAGCATTCTGTTTGGTGGTCGGGAACTTCTTCATGTCGCACTGGAGGCACATCGTGAAGAATCTACAAAACAATAACCAGGTGAGACTCAGAAGCCTGCCGGAGACTGAACTTACTCATTATACTGCTTCTTGCGCTCTTCTCCTGCCAAATTACCTTCCTCGAGACTACCGCGTATCTCCACAAGCAACGAGTCGACATATTCCCAGTAGTTTGTTGTATTCCAAGACCGTGCCTTGTCCTCAGGGCCCGGGCCCTCGTCACCACTGGCAGAGTGTTCAGAGTCAGCATCGTCGCCATCCGCTTTCGGCCTGAGGGCTGCAACTTTATCTGCCATCGACTGGTTCACAAGGTCATTGAACGTCTGCAGGCTCGCGCGCTAGTACAATACGAGTGAGCAAATGCACAAATATGGGGTCTGAGTCTAGACTTACCAAAAAGGCAAAACGGGCCCACTGCTCCATTGTCACCTCGTAGTATCCAGGGGGCACAAGGGATTTCGCAAGGTGCGAGATGTGCAGCTGTTTGTCAATGGCAGTTGCAATCTATGCCAGATGATGCAAGTCACGCCGGTGACAATTCTGCGCATTTCAGTGGTGCGTATCACATACTTTTGCCTTGATGGCAGACCGCTGCTTCGTAAGGACATCCTTCATGAGACTGTCGACGAAATCAGATAGCTCAGGATCTTTGAGCGCCTTGGCAGGAATCTTGAACACCGCCATGTTCCGCTTCATGAAAGCCTAGTTTGAGAAGAAGCAAGTCCGAGTCAGTACCTATGTTTTTTGTCGCTCTCGAACGTACCCATATGTTCTCGGGGAGCTCCGAGAGGTAACCAGTCAAGTTCGGGGAGAGGAGGCATGAGTGCATGCGATCCTTCATGATTTCCTTGTCCAGCATTGGTTAGCTGGCAACTCGCAAGTTAAAGAGTAATCGGCTTACCTTGAACTGCTTGGAATGAATGAAGACTGATCTCTCGTCATGCTCCCTTGCACGCTCGAGGGCCAACATGTTGGCAAACACGACAATCAACATTTCATTCGTGCTGAGCTAGCAGACAATTGTCACGGTTCAAGTTGATGGATAGAAACACGAAAATGAGCACCGTGACTTGCCTCAGAAAAATTGTCCAGCGTGTTGTCCTCGAGCTGGTACTCCCTGCAAACATCAGTTACAAACCGTCTGTTTCGCTTCGCGGAGCGTTGATGTGCCATGCTGTCTCCAGACGATGAACGGGGCCGTCGCAAGTGGGGACTTGGAGACGACCCGCCAGGAGAGTACCGAGGAGGTGATTGAGAACCCCAGCGAGGAGGAGCCTGAGAACCGGCAGGTGATCGGAATGGTGAGCTCGAAAAGTTCCCACCACCCTGATGGTGGCCGCGACTTGGCGTCCCTCCACCTATGCCCTGGTCAAGTCGGAAGTGAGAGAGGAGACTCATGCTGCCAGCGAGCAGAACAAGTAAGTGAAGGGGGGAGACTGAGGTCCATGGGGAGCCTTGAGAGCCTTTAAAATCAGTAAAGTCGCATAGCGCGGCATGAACCAGCAAATTTGTAGTTGTTTGTACTGCTGTGCGCTATTGATCATGACCCGCCGTGCGTGATAAGCGAAAACAAGATTATGGAACGACGGAAATATCTGTTATGATCTAAATGGGTGAAGAACCAGCGACTAACTGCTAGGAGCGTAAGGTGGATAATTGGAGTAAGCATTTGGGGGTATGCTATAATGGACATACAACGGGGCACTAGGCGCAGCCCCATATGGTATGAAAGGCCCAGTGGGAAGGGGGAAGTATGGCATCGGGGGAGCCTGCAGACCACTGTTGAAAGGGGCGATCACAGGTGCTGTTGAGGGACCTGCCAGCGATCTCAATTGCGATGGATCATGATGGAATAGGAACTGTCGGTCGACCTGCCAGTGGGGGATGTGATCCTGGGACACCAATTCTGAACTGGAGGGAACAAGAGTCTGGGAGCGTGTCGGATTGGACAAGTTGGAGGGACCAACGGTTTCTTCGGCGGGCTGGATCGGAGGTGCCTTCCCCTTTCCTTTACCTTTTGCACGTGTTCTCTCAGGCTTTGCTACACACTCAAACGCTGGCTGCTCGGCGGATAACCCTTCACCATGTTGAGGGGTGGCATCAGGTAAGTCCTTTCCCTTCTTCGACCGCAGTAGACCAGCAGCACGTAACCGCACCGTGGTGTGGTCCCCAATAAATGCCATACAGATCTGGTCAGAAATCTCCTTCAGGATGGCTGCCTCAACTTGAATGTGCTGATAGTTATGAAGTGCGGACATGTTGACTATATAAGCGTTGGTGGGTGCGTGATTGATGAGCATCCTAGTTCGGGAAGTATCTAGGCATTCTTGTCGTTCGGCTATGTTTCGTGTAGAGGAGCAATGCGAATTGGCACAGTCGTGCTGGATGTTGACAGCACATATAACAGCCTAAGATATGAATTAGCCATAAATTACAGTTGCGATGTGGTTAAAACAGGGATTACACTAGGGGGAACAACAACCATTTCTTCCGGTGTCGCATATTTGAGGCATGGTACACGAAGGCGAGGATGCAATCCAGGGAGAATTTCAAAAATGCTTATGGTGATATGAGAGGCAAGACGACTCGGACTCTCGAGAGGGACCAAAATCTCTCTGATGGTACCAATCCGATACCCGTCATGATGCTTGATAATGACATGGCCATGCACCTTGGGCTTGTCCCCCTCCACCGCCGTGAAGGATGTAACTTGGTAAAACCAATTGCCTTGCGTCCTTGGCACGCCAGGAGTGGAGCAAAGGCAGTGCGCAGCCCGAGTTTCTTTCCAAGCAGCTGGGGGGATAATTTCCGATTTTCCATTCGCATTTTTACGTGTCGGCAAATGCGCCGCACCTCCAAAGAAGCATCAGGGGGCCATCATACATGCCGTGAACCGACGAGACACTTACCTACTTCTGGAGACCTCCTGCTGGGAAAACCGAGTAGATGATATTGATGAGGATGGTCGTTGATGTATTTGGTGATGGCTGGTCCTGCTTTGACCCATTGTCCGACCAAAGGATCATTCCAGAACCCGCCTGTGACAATGTGCTTCACATGATCTTGTGCCGCGAAGAGTTGACATGTATCACGGCTTGGCGCCTGGCGGTTACTGTAGATTGATGCGAGACGAAAAACATGGTTGAAGCCTGAGGACTCATAGTGTTCAGTCGAAAAAAGAATGGCGGGACTGAACCGCCTGATAAACATGGGAAGGTGGAGGAGGAAATGGAACTTTGCTTTCATCACCAAAATACTTGGTGCGCATTTGGCGCTGATGGTGAGGAAGTCATCGATAACACACGACAGATCAGCCTAGGGTGCAGACAAGTTAAATGGGAGAATGCTTGAGAAAAAAGAGGTACAAACGAGATAACATTCTGTATCATCAATCGAGGTGTGCCAGAGAAGGACAATGAGTCGCCCAATTACTAACCAACCATCAAGGACCGTCTCCGGGACAAGATCGTAGATCAGATAAGGCATGACTTGCGCTAGGCTTTTGAAATGCCTTCCAATAAGACCACCTTTGTACCTGACAATGTAATCGGCACTAAGTGTCGGAGAGTTCAGTCCATCTTTATTGATGGATTCTAATCGAGACTGGAACGTCCCAAGTAAATTAGCTTTGTCGAGGATGAATGCGGTTTGGCCCCAGAAATACTTGACGACACCAAGGAGTATGGTATGCAGGATTTCAGTCGGTGTGTCCTTGTGGATGTCCAACCCACGTATACCGAGCAGTGGATTGATGCGATCATCAATCGATTGACCACCCAAAAGCGCATCCAACTCATTTTGTAAACGCACCGAAACGTCTGCTTCCGGTAGAGCAGGCTTTCCGGCGGATTTCTTCCGAAGGGCCTTGCCGAGTTCAAGAAGCCGATTTATGATCGCAGAAGTAGCGGCGTCTCGAACTCCAGATTGGCTGACAGCAGATCTAACTTTCTCCGTCCCACCAGAAAGCATAGAAAGCTGGATCTGACGTTTGATTTGAGAACGTGTGTCTTCGGGTGTACGCAATTCACCACACTGAAATGAAAGCGGTCAGTTCATCACAACGATCGGAAGCTTGGGATATACCTGGAAAATATCACTGTATCCCTTGTCTGTTTTCTTCTCAGCATCTGTACCGCCAACCTTGCAAGTGCGGCAGAAATAATTGCACCTCAGCCCACCATGACTACATTCTTCCGCCTGCATTGGATTGTCGCCAGATATGATTACATCAGCAAAACTCTAGTGGACTGTACAGCCCTGTACAGACCTGTACAGACATTTCAGCCTCTACAGTCCTCACAGACATGTCCTCCTCTAGAGAGGATTGTACACTGC
>JBBPOD010000251.1:0-23168 GCA_038091255.1 Tylopilus intermedius | reverse complement strand
GCGTTGAACGGGAGGCGGGTGGGAAGCGAACGGACGTCGGAGAGGGAGAGACCGAGCTGGACGGAGGACGAGACGGGGAGAGACAAGCAGCCCGTGCGATCTCATGCACATGGACAAGACACCCATCGCACTTGCAGTCAGTCGACGTACGCTCGATACATTCACACGTGACTACTTTGCAAACGCGTCCTGGAATGCGGGCCGTGTATCCGCCCATCGCATCACCATGTCCACCGCTCTCTTCTCTAGCCACCGCACCATCGTACTCTCCCTTTGCCATACACCAGTCGTCCACACCGCCAATGGTCCGCGCACTGGCCCATCACCGCGTCGGGGCATGCGGTTCGCCATCACCACGTCCGTGAATATTCGATCACCAACGACCACCAGTTCTTCGTCCTTGATTGGGTCTCGGAGGGTCGAGAAATACCCACGTATCGAGTTAATGCACGAATACGCAGGTTTCAGCGAATTGTGTCGCAACACGGGAACAGACAGGTGGTAGGTAACCGATTCGGCCTGTCAATGGGTCGGCGTATGCGTGCTATCGCCTTGATGGACCTTACCTGAACCTGGCCTGCGTCATGTTTCGTGCCGGCCGAGTTGCTCACGATGATCACGTTTCCTTCGCCAAACACCTCCCTACATTCTTTCCAGGAATCCTGTTGCGAATTATGAGTGAGTCTTGAGGCGTATAGTCGGTGCGACAGACCTCGAGTTGCGGAACGAGTCGGTCTTTGTATGGTATCGTCTACACGCATGTCAGACGCACGCCAAGTCAGACATGAAGGAACTTGCCAAACAGTTGTCCTTGTCAAAGACCGCACCACGATACCCAGCTCTCCGAAGTGCTAAAAAGTCCAACTGGCGGATATCTTTGCTGCAGCAAACAGAACACCATCAATCAATATATGAAAGCACTAACACATTTCTCTGACCTGTGACGACGACATGAGGAATAATGATGCGAGGATTCCAGAGCAGCTGAAAAGGTGCAAGTAGACCTGGAACGTTCAGCGGCATGTTCAACGGACCAATATCCCGCACAGCCACCTTCAAGGTCAAATGGCGGCACTTCGGACTTTGCCGATCTGCCCCTGAAGCTTTGAACTCTTCCGAATGCTCGAACCGACCTAGCTAGTAGTGGACATTGGACTCTCGACGTGCTACACTGCTCTTGCCTGTATTTCCCTTCATTTTTTGCACTCGCTTGCTAATGGAAGAGATTGACCTAGCCCTCCCTGGTGATATTTACGCCCACACGTCAGAGTAGCTGAACCTTCTCAGAGGCTCACGGATCAACTCTCTGTGCCGATACCTACATCAGGCATGCATGACGATACACTACTCGCATCATGTGCGCTTCCCCACCTATCTCTACGAAATGCGACGTAGGACCCCCAGATTGCAAGTTTTCATCACGGATGCTAGTCTGCCTTGTACACATTGATATCACGCCAACGCACAAATGTGGCACACTATCCCGGCATCATGGAGCCGTCACAGACAGAAAAAGGATGATTTCCTCAACGGAATATCCGCTAATTTGCATTGAGTAAGTCCATTATTGACATTGTTGAGCGGACATAACACCTTTGGACCATGTCCCGAACAGCTTGCCAACTCGAGGTAGAGAATATCGAGCATGCTATCCCAGGATTCTCCCCCTTTTAACAGATTTGGAGGGAGATATGACTGAAGGCCACGGAGTCATGGACGGCTGGTGGCCCCTGGTTTCCACCACTGGAAGGAAGTGTCCCCCACTGACGCCCATGTTTGCCGAGAGATGCTCGACGCTTGCATAAACACTCGTCACCGGATACGTCCTTCGTTGCCGATGTCACGTTTTTCGCCATTTAGAGGTGTCATGGGGACTCCCGTGTGAATGAACGACGAGTTATTTGAATTATGGTTTGCACCGCATCCATCCTTCTGCACTTATCTTGAAGCGCACTTCAAGTTCCGCGGATCAAGTCACAACAGCAAGAAATACAAAGGTTCCAGAAACATTACAAAGACGTCATGGACGAACACAGCCCCAGTGGCATATTGTTCTGGGGAAGAAGCCAAGGTATCTCCACTTACGCCGATGTATTCCCCACTTCTATTTTATCGTAGCTCTGACTCGGACGAAATCCTTCCAGCATGGACTAGGTCTATCTGCCTCACTCGAGCCCCTCGGTTCAAGTTTATGGGTGGTCGGATGTGCCCGGGGGTTCTGGCCATGGCGATCCAGGCTTCCTGTCACGGCCTACCCAAACTGGCAGCCTTTCAATTTCACCGGAAATCAATTCCTGCCAATGCTATCAACGGTGGGCCATGTCGGTCCCACAACATGTCCGGCTACCTGAGTATGGTGAGTCCTGATTGGTTGGTCCATTATAGACTGTGATTAATTGAACAAGCGGCTTCAGGGTCTTACGTATGATGGGCATGCCAATGCTTCATCGCAACTCGTTGATGGAACTCGAAGAGCACCGTCCATTCCAGACAGGTCGTATGTTTGGAACTGGTCAGTGCCGGAAGTCAGCTGGGCTGTCTATTCACAGATTTGAGCTACGCCTTTTCCAGGATGTCAAGATATGGTCTAGCGAACATGTTTTTTTTTAATGAGCGGCACCCTTGAAGCAAGTAAGGTTTGCATTCCCATTCGTATACAATGTTGTTGCGTTCACCGCATGGTAGCAATGCGCGGTTTTCGGCCATCTTGATGCCAGGACCACCTCATGATCGAATGCCAAGATACTTGCCATCCTGCGAAAGAAATATCCCGTGTCCCGCCTTATAAGAGCCAGCAATGGGGGCCGAGGTTCACATATCGTTTTTCAGACAGCTCCTCGTCCGACCATGTTCCCCTCGTTCGCTCTGTTGCCACTGCTTCTCATCGCTGTGAATGCAAATCCGGTCAGTCGTTCTACCAGTAAGGCAACTCTCGACTTTGTGACAAGGATCAACGAACGTGGAGGCCACAACATCGTTGATAACGATCGCGCTCGTGCTCAGGCTATGAAGGCGGGTGGTCGGCTCGGACAGCGAAGCACGTCATTCGATGTCTACAACGGTATTGTCCACTACAGCGCGCAGGTCGGAATCGGTAGCCCTCCAACCGATTGTATGTAGTGCAGTTATCATGTGGGCGCGGTTGTTGACCATTGACAACGACAGACGTGCTCATCATCGATACCGGAAGCTCGAACACCTGGATAGGGGCTAATAAGACATACGTCAAGACGAGCACTAGTCACGACACTGGCAACACGGTTGTATGTCTTTTTTTTCTTCCGAGGTTCCTGTCCGAATTAATTGTAAGCACAGTCGGTGAGCTACGGCTCTGGCCACTTCACCGGGGAAGAGTGGACGGATACCGTTGCCCTTGCCCCTGGCCTGGTGATCAATGAACAATACATTGGGGTGGCCAGCTCATCCTCTGGATTAAACGGTGTTGATGGAATTCTCGGTGTTGGACCTACCGACTTGACAAGGGGTACTGTCAGCAACGCGGACACGATCCCCACGGTGTCAGACAATCTTTATTCCCAAGGAACAATCTCCCAGGAGGTACTCGGGATCTACTTCATCCCGGCCGCGGAAGCGAGTAAGAGCGGAGAGCTCACATTTGGTGGTTATGACGATACTGCCACAACGACACCCATGCTCTACGTTCCACTGACGACGACCTCCCCCGCGTCATCGTACTGGGGTCTTGACCAATCGATCACTTATGGTTTCACCCCCCTCCTGTCGTTGACCGCTGGCATCCTCGACACGGGCACCACCCTGATCCTCATTGCCTCCGGTAAGGGTACACTTCTGTACATTAAAATCACACGCTGACGTGTGAGTGGCCGGAACTCGCAGATGCGTTCCAGAAATACCAGAGCTTGACCGGCGCTACCATGGACTCTTCTATCGGCCTCCTCAGTATCACCGCCAGTCAATATGCCGCCTTGGAGCCGCTCGAGTTCAGCATCGGGGGTGCATCATTCACCCTGACGCCCAACGCACAGATTTGGCCTCGTTCCCTCAACACAGCGATCGGCGGCACTGCGAATGCCATCTATCTCATTATTGCCGACATCGGGTCGCCATCTGGGTCCGGCCTTGACTTTATCAATGGGTTTGCATTCCTGTACGTTCTACATCTGTTTCCCTGAGACATTATCTCTTGACGCGTTTGATTTATAGTGAACGCTACTACAGCGTATACGACACTACCAACCACAGGGTCGGCGTTGCCCCGACCAAATACACTCTTTCCGACGTTAACTAGAGGTCGTCACTTGCACGGCTTGATTTGTTTTATCTCTGGCCCAATTTTCGCATTCCTGTCTCTGAATCGGGAGGACATGTTGCGGGTTTTACCTTCATATACCCCCGTATACCTACCGGACCCTGATCATCCTTAGTACGTATGAGTTTATCTCCCTGGACTATAGATACATAATCAGTCTGATTTACCTCAGCAAAACTGGCGTGATGTTTGGTGCTATCAAAGTCTACTATATTGCTAAAGCGTCTGCTGGTCACCGCAACCAAAGTTTAAAGTTTTGCGGCTCACATGAGGTTTACGACTGTGGCATTAGTAACCCACAGGGCTTAGCGTCCGTCTTGTCATAGGAGGCAAGTCTGTAGTTCAATCACCCGCTAAGAAGCGTAATCGTAGCGGCGCTGGCGCACCCAATCCCCGACTCCAAGTCACACAATGTGAAACGCTGGCAGATCGACATACTACATAAGACGAGACACCGTGAGTGCATCAACGACATGACTCGTGAGATTATTATCACCTATACTATCGCGTTTCATACCATCAACGCGTCATTTATCAAGAGACGGATGCGGGTATGGCTTAAACGTTCAAGCAGCATCTGCACCCCCTGGCGAAAGCTCGCTCCGGCGCCTGCGCTCGCATTCGCCCAAAATGTCATTCAACGGCGACAGTGCACACATTTAGCACAGGCAAAGTAACCCTTGGACTTAACGGGGGTGGATCATCGAATGAGCATCCGACGTGTCTGGGTGGACGGTACGATCATCCGGCTGCATCGAGTTGGCCGGGGACACCATTTTCGTGATCAGAAGGATGCAAAAGAAAACTTTCGCACAAAATCCCCACTACCGTGGGAATCGGGGAACATGACAGAATCATGATCTAAGCCATATGAATTCAGACCGAACCGAGAATCGTTCGGATTCAGCAAGACTTCCATGTTCTTATTTATACTCTCCTGGGAACTTGGGAAGACCTTCCGTCATTTTTAAAAGCAGTGGGCCTCTCGATGCCTGCCGCTTCATAGCCGGTGTAGTACCACTTCACTTTGACTTTGTAGGTACTTCAGGGATTACCCGCTATGACCAACGGTCTTCCGACGGTGCGGTGGCTTGCTCCCAGAGCTACCAAGTTATCCCACGCGTAATTGATTTTCATACAGCAAGTTCGGCGATTGGCTGTCCATGAGAACTCATAGGGACTCGTTACGTTTGCACGGTGATGATCCCGCACGTGCACTGGCATCATTCAACCACAAGCATCATACACAGGGACTACTACTAGCATAGGGCAACCACTTGGCGTGCGCCCATGTGCTAACCCGGTATGCCATATTGCCAGCTTTAACGTCACCTGCTGTGCGCTGCGGACTTGAAATCATTTCCAGGAAAGTAGGGAGAAGCCGCTCGTCATCCACTGGCTATTTTACTGCCCAGCTACCCAGTTGCCTCCATGCTGAAACCTCCGCGGTCTTTGTATCACCTCACTCTCTGCTCCTGCTAACACAGGGTTCTTACCTCTACAAACGGCCAATGATGTATTAACAGTCCTTGTCAGGCCACTAGCCTGAGTGCAATGTCTTCGACGTGTCTCAGTCAAGAATCTGTGGAGATGTGGTTGGTTCATAAAGTACGGCGTTGTAACCTTTGACTCCACTGATTCTTATGTCTTAGGAATCTGTCCCTCCTGATTCACCACTGAGAGGTCAACGATACGCGAAACCGTCACCCCACGATCCTCCACCGGTATCTATGCGTCGATTAACCAACTTCATGGATCTCTTGTGCCAGTAAGCCCACTCCCGAACCAGCCTATCCAAAGTCACGCTACCAAGATGCGACCAGATACAAGCATTTGTCGTGTTGGCGAGGTCGGTTCGACTGCCCAAGTTGTACGGAAAACCAAATGAATTTCTTGCTGCGCAGGTGTAGTTTCCCCCTTTAGAAAGAGAGTACTCTGCGAGGCCTGAAGCACATCTTGTGGAATACTGGGGGTCGCTGAGATCTCAATCTAATACTTTGTGGTAACCGTGACGTTCATACCTGCCAAAGTTCGTGATAGCAACTGGGAAACTTCGTAGTGGACCAGAACCTTCCATGGCAAGCGCGATGGCTAAGTTCTGAAAGACAGAGTGGGGAGTCACTTGAAACTACGTTCCTCGTTATATATAAATAAAAGCTCAAAACTGGGGAAATCCTTTGTTCGAACTTGGAGGGGGCGAAAATCATTAAATGCGTCTAACTCTATCGCGACGCATAACGAAACATGCCTTCTTGATGCAAAGCCTGGCGCGTGTCAATCAACCTGCATTCTGAACCATACACCAGCGCAACTCCCGCACCCCTACATTCCTCACTCTCATCGGCGTGCTGATTGTACACATCCTGCCGTGGAAATTCTTCGTTGCAGCCCCGGCAATGAAAACTCTCGCCGAAATGAACGGTCACTATGTGGCGGTTGATGGAGTCTTTCAGCATCGCTTTGGAGCATCCGTCCCATAGGCACTCGGCTGTGGCCCTCGCATGCCTGTCTCGGGCATGCCATTTTCGGATATGACTGCCAACGCGACACCTAGAACCAACGACCCACATCTTGCAGGGGTCATTGGGCGCGTCCCAGAGACATTTGTGGACGCTGATAGTACTGTTTTCGTGACCGGCGTGGTAGTATAGATCGTCTTTGTCGATCCACAGCCCTTCGATATTGACGGCACAGGCACGTTTGGAGTGTCGACGACCTGAGCCCTGCCTCGCTAGGGGTCGGTATAATACAACCGATGGAAACTTCCAGTGGTCATTGACAGCATTTCCGGCGTTGTCAATGGAGCCCGAACAGGCCGGAGACACCTTTGGCACACTTGATTCGAAGCTGAGCTGATGTGCGAGTGAGCTTCGATATTTAACGTAGAAACGAAAGGTCCTGACATCGGCATAGATGTTTCCATGCTGGTACGTCGTGGAACTGACTCGGAACGATCCCGAAGCCAAATCCAGAACGGGGTGCGGATGCAAAGTGACCGGTGACATTGATGCCAAATTTGCTACCGGTGCATAGTCAGAAGTAAAATTTTGAAACCCTATGAAATCATCGGAGCCAGCTCATTCATGTTATCGAGTGAACAACATACCATTAGAGAAACCTTGCGCATCTGACCTCATGTCCATCAAGGGCAGCTGCGATCCTGGTATAACGCTTCGACTGACAAAGCTCGGCGATGAAGTCCACTGTCTTGTATCCAACAGAGCAGATGCTCTTCTTTTCTGGTTATTATCTATCGTCTCCACACGGGAAAAGAAAGCCGATGCACTACCTTGTGTCTTGGCCAGAAGTATAATCAACTGGTATCGTATCGCTATGCGTCATGAAGTTAGCGACGAACATACCGGTTCTTCCACAATACTCACCCGTCTCTCCCCCAATGGAAACAAGGACACATGTGAGCGTTCGCGTCAGATGCGAATGACCCCGGACCCGGTAACCCACGGGAGGACAAAAGATCCGAGCAATGAGGCATTGTTTGTGAGGGGATCAGAGGTGGTGAGTTGGAGACAGATAAAAGTTCGTTCCAGTTGTGATCGTCTCCAGAGGGAGTACCATGAGTAAAAGGAGCGCCAAAGCTCATGTTTGCCGTCTCAGTACCGATGAGCGGACCTGGAACTTGCGTCGTGGGCAGTTATATAGCTCTGTAGTGGCCCCATTTTTCACGTTGAGTTTGAAAAGTGTCCGAAAAATATGAGTAGGTGTATCATAACGTTGGGGGAACTCAGCACGTGTGGCTTAATAACGTTAGATCCTCGCGAGGCTGTATAGACTCCGAGTTCAAGTTTGCCGCTCAGTCACGCCATCTTGAGTACGTTTTCCCTCGCTCACCTCTCCGCCCTGAAACAATGAACGGACCGTGTGCCAACCATCCAAGGCATCCATTTGAGGCAGCTCGGGGGTCTGCCAGTGTTTGACGGATTTGGACAATGCATCTCAGAAAGTTCGGGGTATACACATTATGACGCAAGCTCACCCTGCTCATCATGGCTCACCCTGGAACATTTCGACCAGCTCCCGCTTCATGGTCATATCGGGTGACTCCTCAGGTCACCTCAGAATTGTGTCACTATGTGCAACCAGAATCGTCATGAGCAGCGGTAGACTCACCGCCGTGCGCATCTGAATCCTGAGATTTTCCATGCACGGCACGATGGCGATGCTGGCTTGACGGACGTTGAGAGATCTCACTGCACGCGGCCATCAGTTGCGAGAACAGTTTTCCGCGCATTTCCGCGACTCAGCTATACATAACGGTTCCGACAAACAGCTCTGGCTGTGCAAACGCCACACCAAACAGCTGTAACATAAGCCAGTGCTTTTGACA
Organism: Tylopilus intermedius; assembly: GCA_038091255.1. Lineage (NCBI taxonomy): Eukaryota > Fungi > Basidiomycota > Agaricomycetes > Boletales > Boletaceae > Tylopilus > Tylopilus intermedius. The sequence continues at coordinate 14,532 of JBBPOD010000251.1, read as the reverse complement.
ATTCGATGCCTTTTTGGTAACATCCTCACTGGCAGCCTGGGAAGGCACGACTTTCTGCTGGATGATATCATAGTCCTATCACCGAATGTTCCCCAGTCCCCCTTGATCATCACGCGGAGACTGCCAACGCAGTCCAGGGCCTTAGCAAGGATCACTGGCACCCAACAACCCTTTGAACTTGCCGTTCTCGGCCCGGGCCGGACATCATCTTTTGGTTGGGAACAATGAATGCATTTCCGAGTCCCGTATGTTACTACATTGCCCTTCACCGCTCCTTTGAGGTTTGAATATTTGAGTGCTGCTGATATGGTAGAACGACACAAGAGTAACTTGAAATGATACTGTACAGTTGTCGGTCCACGATGAATTGTGCACTGCTTCACTCATTGCGTCCGGTCGCCACTGAGCAGCTCGGCAGGGTAAGAAGTAATAAGCGAAACCAAGTCACTCGCTTCTACACACTTTTCGGGATGAGTCCGTCTTAATAATATCACTGGCGGATACGGTGATGATTTTTATTATACTCGGGCATTGAAACTGGATGAATTCGTATCCTGGCAGGGAACACACAGATTTGGCCTCGTTCCCTCAACACAGCGGTCGGCGGCACCGCTGATACCATCTATCTCATTATTTCCGACATTGAGTTGCCATCTGTCCGGCCTTGACTTTATCAATGAGTTTGCATTCCTGTACGTCTTAGACACATGTGTTTTCCTGAGACATTATGTTATCTTGACCTTGACGCTTTTGATTTATAGTGAACGCTACTACAGCGTATACGCCACTACCAACCACAGGGTCGGCATTGCCGCGACCAAATATACTCTTTCCAACGTTAACCAGAGGCCGTCACCTCCACGGCTTGATTTGATTTTTCTCGGATTCCATCTTTCATATTCTCTGTGGGTTTAAGGTTAAGCCACTAATCGGACTCCCACAGCGACGACCTGACATTCTACTTGATAGACCTACCTACCAGACCCTCATCATTCTTAGTACGAGTTTATCACCTTCCATCGTCAGAGAGTGTCAGTCTAATTTACCTCAGCAAAACTGTCGCGATGTTAGGTGCTATCCAAGACTGTTGGAAAGTGTCTGCCAGTCTAGCCACCGTAAGCAAGGTTAAACGTTAAACATGAAATACCGACACCGGCGATGCTTCCCGAGTGACAGACACATTTTTCAAAGCGCGGCAGGGAAACAAATGGTATCTCAAGGACTCAAATAATGAGGTGATTGTGCCAGCCCACAAGAGCAAGCATTTAGATGGTTCGATGATGCCCTACCTTCCCGGACCCCAACCCTTGGTGAAAATCATCGACGACCCCGGACGATGTCTGTTTTTCCCACGTCAAAACTAACGCGCCCCGGGCTAAATGGCTCAAGGGCCTTCTCTCAGGTAGTCGAGTGCCTGCCTATATTGTTACTCACCCGGGAATATCTGATTTGAACCGATCTAGGAAAACCCCCTCCGACTCGGAAAAGCTGATGGCCTGTCAATGCCCGCTCCAGACTCGCTGAGAGCCAGTGTAGTAACGCCGTAATCTTCTTCACTCTGACACTGGCAGTGTAAGTGCCCCAGGCCGGACCACATCTGTGGCCAATGGTAACTTGAAGATGGGTTATCCATATCTTTAGAAAACAGTCAATGGTCGCTTCAATGGTGGGTGTTCCACACTTTCGACCGCAACTTGCGCGGAGTTACGCTTGCCACCAAATTATTGATGCTTTTTGTATAGTGGTGTTTCTCAGGCCACAGCGCCCGGCCCTATGGCGGGCGAATTGGCCTACTTGCCACCGATGGTGCTCACGATACCATGTGTGTAAATTCGGCGATTGGCTGATCATGAGAACTCGTGGCATGCAGTGCGCTCGTTACGTTTGCCCGGTGAAGATAGCCGTCATTCGATCACTGGCACTACTGCTAGTGTAGGGTTCAGCGACCGCTTGGCGTGCGCCCATGTGCTTTCACGTTACCTCCTGTGCGCTGCGGACTTCCAGGGCGATAGAAGAGAAGTTAAATGTTATCTAATGGTTATTTTTTGTCGTCCACCCAGCCACCACTGACAGTAGCTCCCACGTTGAAACCCCCGCGGTCTCTGCTCTACAAATGGCCAGTGGACCTTGTCACATCGCTAGCCTGAGTGATATCTCAGTTAGGAACTCGTGAGTCTCCTGCCTGCTCCGCTTCGAACAGTTCCGAGACTTACTGCTGCAGGGATAGCCATGAGGATGAGGTGCGTTGTACCAGCATGGTAGAATTTAACTCAGCTAATATTCGTGCCAGGAATCTGTCTTGATTCACCGTTGAGGAGTCGGCAATACGGGAAACCGTCGCCCTACGACCCTCCATCTGTGCGTCGATTAACCAAGTTCATGGATCTCCTGTGGGTCCACCCCAGAAATCAGGCTGTCCAAAGTCTATCAACGTAGCACTACCTAGGTGCAATAAGACACAAGAATATACGTGCCTTTCCCGTGTTGGCTAGGTCCCTTTGACTGCCCAAGTTATACCGAAAACCAAACAGTTTTGTTGCTGGGCAGGTGCTGTTTCCCCCTCAACAAATAACATATTCCACGATGCTTGAAGTAAATCTTGTGGAATACTGACGGTCGCTGAAATTTCAATCCAATACGTGCAGGGTCCGGTTCATATCCTCCGAAGTTCGTGATAGCAACTGGGGAATTTTCATAGTGGTCTAGAACCTTCTATGGCAAACATCATATTTTAGTTCTGAAGTTCTACGAAGATAGAGTGGGGGTTATTCCTCTCAAGAATCAAAAACTCAGCAACCCCTACGTACGAAGAGCATGGATAATGGCAGAAAAATGATCAAAGGCGTCCAACTCTATCGCGACACAGAATGACTCATGCCTTCGCGATGCAAAGCCTGGCGCGTGTCAATCGACCTGCACTCTGAACCATACACCGTCGCAACGCCCGCACCCTTACAACCCTCGCTGTACTTGGTGTGCTGAGTATACACATCCTGTCGTGGAAATTTCTGGTCGCAACCCCGGCAATGAAAACTCTCGCCGAAATGAACGGTCACGATGTGGCGATTGACGGAGTCTTTCAGCATAGTTCTGGAGCACCCATCCCAGAGGCACTCAGCTGTGGCCCTCGCGGGTCTTGCTTTAGCATGCCACTTCTGGATATGGTTGCCAACACGGAGTCTAGAGCCAACGACCCACATCGTGCAGGGGTCATTAGACGCGTCCCAGAGACATTTCTGGACGTTGACGGTACCGTTTCCGCGACCGGCGCCGTAGAATAGATCGTCTTTGTCGATCCATAACCCTTCGATGTTGATGGCACAGGCACGTTTGGATTGTCGGCGACCTGAGCCCCGCCCCGCTGGGGGTTGGTATAATGCGACCGGTGGAAGTTGCCACTGATCATCGACAGCATTTGCAGTGTTGTTTGTGAAGCCTGCCCGGGACGGAGGCACCTGTGGCACACTTGCTTGGAATAACCGGTGGTTGAGCTAATGTACGAGTGAGCAGTGATATTTTACGTAGAAATAGAAGATCCTTACACGAGCATTAATGTTTCCATGAAGGCATGACTTGGAGCCGAATGGTACGGAAGACAAATCCTGAACTTGCGTATTTAAAGTGACTTGCGGCATCGATGCTATATTGGCTACTGGTGCATAGCCGGAAAGAAACCCTATGAAACCATCAAAACCAGTTCATTCATATTACCAAGTGAATCGCCGCATACCGTCAGAACCCCGGGCTTCCGACCCCATGTTTATCAATTGCAACTGCGATCCTGGTGTCGCGCTTCGACTGACAAAGCTAGGCGATGAAGACCACTGCATTGTATCTAACAGAACAGTTGATCTTCTTTCTGGTCATCATTCATGATATTGACACGGGAAAAATCGATGCACTACCTTATATCTTGACCAGATGTATAATTAACCGGTATCGTATAGCTATTTGCCAGAGGCCGCGGAGTTAGCGACCAATGTACCAATTATTCTGCTCAGTACTCACCCGTCTCTCCTCTGATGGAAACAAGGACACGCATGAGTATTCGGGCTAGAGTGCACTGCAAACGACCCTGGACCCAGTAACTCATGGGAGGACGAACGATCCGAGCAAAGTGGGGTGGTTTGTGAGGGGATCAGAAGCGGTGAAATAGAGGAGGATGACAGTTCGTTCCAGTTGTGATCATATCCAGAGACGAAATCATGAGTAAATGGAACGTCAAAGATCGTGTCCGTCATATCAGTCCCCATGTGTGGACTTGGACCTGGAACCTGCGTCTTGGGCCATTATATAGCCAATGGCCTTATAATCCAGTTGAGTTTGAAACACTTCGAGCACGCTCAACGAGTGACACTTGCCAAAAGCACATATTCATCCGATTCGTTGGTGCGAGCTAAAAGTAGATACTCATCCGATTCGTTGGTGCAAGCTAAAACAACCAAGGAAATGAAATGCATCCAACGTGGAACAGCTAACATAAAGGTTAGAACCTTGTGTATATTTTACCATCTTGCCTCATTGGGGAACTCACTCACAGCGATTTGTCCCCGATTCTGCGAGAAGCCATACTTGCAGGCCTGTGGCGTCTCAAATGGATGGCTTTGCATTGTTAGTACATGGCAGACTGACAAGGTTTCCTCATCAAGGCCCAGTAAATATGAAGTCGGCGTTCTGACAAAGGGGCCTGTAGGAGTCTGCTCGACGGATTTGGACGAGGCATATCACTGAGGCACAGGCTGGGACACAAGTCATTGGCCGAGTTCAACCAGCCACAGCTTCGTAGCCATCGGGAGACTCTTCAGGGTGCGTCGGTTGAATAGTGTTCAATCTCGGCCAGTGAAACCAGAGTTGTCATGACCAGCGATAGATTAACCACATTCTAGGCGCGGCGCACGGATCGACGATCGCCGCCGTGCACCCCGAGGTTTTCCATGTATGGCACGACAGCGATACTAGCTGGCTCGCGGGACGTAGACGGCAAACCTACAGAGCGCGCGTCAGTTGTGAGAGATTCTTCCGAGCTCCGTATATTTGCAATTCATATAGTGGTTGGCTAGCAGCTGTGTCCGTGGTTCGCATCACGACTGTGCCTGAAACGCAGCGCTGCTTTGGAGTTTTGGACGCTGCTGAATCGTAAGTAGAAAACTCAAAATGGTACCGTACAGTGCATCGTGTGATCCATTGTCGAGTGTCCGGCGCTCCGCTTATCGCGTCCGGTGCCACCGAACAGGTCGACGCAATGAGTATCTTGATAGTAAATGATACACTTGGAACCCATATTCCAAGACTTGTCCTTTGGAAGCTTCCCCTTGTGTCGACAACCGTTTCGGGATCAGTGTCCGTCTTCCTCGCACTGGCGTGCGGTGATAATGATAAATGAAATTATTTCCTCGGCCAATCGAAACTAACACATAGCCTCAGTATGGGAATTACCGGGAAGATAAATGAAGCTATCAAAGGCAAGGAAGGTCAGTTTTAATCGGGAGCTGCGATAGCGACACAAGAGCTTGCCAGGGCCTGGAGTCACGTCGGTAGGGGACAATATGGAACCTGTAGAACATTAATACGGCGAGAGCGTAGAATCATGAGGCAGACACTCGCTTGTTGTCAACACGTGTAAGGCATCCTCCAAGGACACTGGCAATGGAATGCTTACTAGTTCCGATTCCCGATGGAATTGTCGAAGTATCACGTGACGATCTCTGCGGTGCACGACGACGAGCTGCGTTTCTGCTGTGACCGACCATGGACGACTTTGACTTTGACCGTGCCGCGTCTGCCTTTCCTGACATCTCTCTCGACGGCGATGGCGACGTGCCTACCTTCCAAGCCGTCCCAGCGCCCGCCCCGCCCTCCGCGTTCTCATTCGACAGCTTCGCCAGTCCACCCCGACAGACCTACAATCAGGTCAAGGTGACCGGACACGACGAAATAGAAATATTTGAGGACCAATTCCCAGAGCTCGACGTCGGTCAGGTACGTCTCTTTTCTTGCGTGATCCCATCGATACGAGAGTTAGGATGGCTGATGGAGACGCCGTTTTTGAATGCAGACCGTGTCGTCGCCGCCTCCGGCGCAACCGACGTTTGGCGCTGCCCCTCCGTTCGCTCCTCGGCCTCAGCCTTCGGCGTTCTCGTCGACGCCCATTCTTAACCAACAGGTCCAGGAAGACGAACCCGAAGTCATGAGGTACGTAAGACGGCGTACGCGTTTCCAAACGGGTGACGGTATGCTCAACCGTGCGCTCTGCGACAGGGAATGGCGCGAGAAACAAGCAGAGGAGATCAGACAGCGAGACGAGGCGAGTAAAGCAAAACGTCAAGAAACCATCTCCAAAGCAGAGGCTGCCATCGATCAATTCTACGAAGAATATGCTGCCAAAAAAGAGCGATCGATCCGGGAAAACAAGTGCATCCTTGCTCATCTGTGTTGCAGAACGGGTCGCTGATTATATGCGCATGTGAATAGGGACCAAGAGGCAGATTACCTCGAAAATCTTCAATCGTCGCTCACAAAGGGGACTACTTGGGAGCGAATCTGCAGCACTATCGAACTCCAGAACTCGCAAAGCAAGACTATTGCTCGGACTGGTGCCGGTACCACTGATCTTACTCGGTTCTCAGAGGTGTTGTTGAGGTTGAAGCGGGAGGGAGATGCTGCTCCGGGTGCAGCTGGCTATTAGAACATATTGACTGCAGCCACATATAATTGTCTTGGGTTCCAGATTACATGTCGTCGTCCGTCATAGTCTCGAAGTAGGCTCGGAAGGGAGACGCGCCTCTACCCAGGCGATACATTCCTCAATCATCTTCTCCTTTACGCCATCCGGTTCGTTGTGCAACTCATGAAGTCCATTCTTTGAAGGCGTGGGTGAAATAGCTCGAATAACGACTAGCGAACATACCTGGTACGGGGAGAAGGTCTTATCTTCCGCTGGGAGCAGTTCATAGAACTTCTCGCTGGCCTTGAACGATGTGATCTACAAACTGTCATTTCACGATGATTGAGAATTTTAGATAAACCCACTTCATCCCCTGAGCCGTGGATAAGCAAAACCTGTCGTACACTCAGCATAGGACTGAAGGTACAAGGAAATTTACAAACGGGTAACTGTTTGGGCCACTCAGCGTAGTCCTTGGCAAGGAGCCCTTCTCCCTGAAAGTAGTTAGTTTTATTCCCCTGCCACGTCAATATAGAGGAACTCGTACGCCACTCAGCATGTCACTCAACCCCCGGAGGGAACCATAAAGCTTGACAAGTGGATCTTTGAGGTATGCTTCTTGGACAGAGACATCATGGGATAATGCCTGTTTTTCTCAATCCTGGTGGACATGACGGTCATATGCAATAACTCACTTTGACGTCCAATGGGGCGGGAATCAACAAGGAAGGAGCGAGTCGACTGGCTTTGTCACCAAACCAGCGAGCGGCTTTATTTGCGGGCTTGGCCTGCAAAATGAGTGGGCTGGTAGCTATGACACCAGAAATGCCCGACACTGTCTCCTTGGATGGCGGCGCTTGAGTGCGGGTAGGGAACGCGAGGACCAACGCGCCGCCCTAATGACCACATGTCTCAATGCACGGTTGAAGGAAAGGGAAAAGGATGCACGACCCACCATCGAATGGCCATACAAAAAGACCGGCACACTGGTAAACTGCTGCTTGGTATGCTGAACGGCCCATTCCATGTCCTCTAACTGCTCGTTCCAGCTCGTCTTTCCATACGCAGAGTCCTTGCTCTTATGCTGTTTGTCCTGGGCAGTCCTCCCAAAGCCGCGCTGGTCGTAGGCAAAAATGGCGATCTCGCGCGAAGACCACGACTGAAAGACGTGGTCATAGCGTCCGATGTGTTCTGCGAAACCATGGACGAACACGACCGCAGCTTTGGCGAGAGAGGAAGGACGGTATGTCCGGGTGTAGAACTGGGTTCCCTGAGGGCCACTGAGCCAGGATTCAGTGAAAGGTGACTCGGACATGGTGGAAGTCCCGGTAGAAGAGCGCGTAATAACACACGCGGCCCTTTCTTATCGAAGCACGGTTTTGGTCGGTCGGAGGAGAGTGGGTCCACAGGCACACCTTGGACCTCGCTAACCTCATGAAACAAGCACACTTCAGAGCTTCAAAAGGCTCTTCGTACGCCGACGAGCCATTAAACTTGAGAGTCCTCTTGAAACGTTGTTCGCCCCCGCAAGTTGTCTAAATCGCGTACCAGGCTCACGTGATCGTAGTATAACTTCCACCTTCTTTGATGGCAAGCCTGTGTCGGTGGTCGTGGACTCACCTTTCTAGTGCTGTCCGTTGGCAGTCCTCAAGGTCTTTTAGGTATCATAAAAAGGTTCCTAACAATGGCTGCCAAATGTCACTCTTCAGTGGAGTAAAGGGCGCATTCAAGACCCCGGAGTCTGAGGTGCTCAGTAGAATCACTGCCGTGCCGTTTTACGAGCTTTGCAACCCGCCGACATCGATACAGCTGAACTGGCTGTTTCTCTTTCTTGATGCAGCTTTCACGTGCGTGCGTCCTGACATATGCGCGTCATAGCCTACTCATCAAAGGTATACCTTATACAGGGGTGCAGGCGTCGCCCTGGCGTGGCGATACTGGACATACGAAATCCCCAGCGACGTAGAAGGCGCGCCTCCAGAACGAGAACTTCGCCCCGCTAACCAACGACTCGCGCTCGCATGTTTCCACATCGGTATCGGATCCGTCGTCGCACTCCAACTCATCAACGTGAGACGCACGCATGTCCGGAAGCTCTGGCTATTCCCTGGCTCCGTTCCCGGAAACTACCGTCGGGGAAAAGTGTTGCCGTCGTTGGACACGATCGTGGTGGAGAATTATTGGCCGTTTAATCCCCGGGTGGAGTTTACGCTGGAACGGAGCGCGTATCGGTTTACTGGACAAAAGCAAGATGCCATTCTGCGCTTGACACCTCCGGGTGGACGAGAAGATGGATTCGTCATGCTCACAGAAGGAGTCCAGATCGATGGAAAACGTGTCTCGAGGGATGAAGCGCTGCAAGAGATATTGAATCCATTTCAACAGCATAAAGCAACCCCAAGAAGTATGTCCCCGAAGACGAAAGCCCCCGTGAGTTCATGTTTCGTTCGTTGATCATTCTTGGGCTGATAGACGCCGCTAAAGCCGAAGAAAAAGAAGCGATCTGTCGCTACAAGCTGATGTGGGGTAATGGTCGCTACCTTAGATCGTTAATGTCACTTGTATCATTGTCTCGAGGAATCTATTCCATGATCGTGCATCCGGACCACATACAACTCCGGCTCGGCCCGCTCGCCAGCTCGGGCCGAGATTCCGTTTACCTTTTCCCCCCGCTCTTTCGCATACTCTGACTATGCCGATCCCATACTTGCCTCACATTCTGTACTCCACTGCGCTGACCTCCGTATCCATCCATTTGCTCTGGCAAAGGAACTTTGAAAGGGAAGACCGCGCTCGTTACCATGCACAGTTGTCCATCCTGGAAGACCTCGCCCAGCAACTTCGTTCGGGCGCGCCAGTGACAGACGAAGAAATAGCCAGACTTAAACACCTCGCTCGCGTACACGGGAAACGCGAGGGACAGGAGCAGCCTAGCGAGGTAATACGATGGTCGGAAGTGGTTTGGGGCAGAAAGACAGCAGGCAGTGACCAGAAAAATGAGCTAGCGAAGCAGGTGTGCCGCCACGGTATATCAGTAACGAAGCATCTCCTAACTCACGCTCTGGTTCAAGGAGAGCGAAAACAGTTAATGTCACGGCAGTGTCTCCCTGGCACTTGTACGAACATCGTTACTATTACCGCCGTCATAAGAGTGCTGCCCTCCGATGAGTCTGTTATTTTCTGGTTGTACCAAACTTGCTCAGACTGTGAGCCTCCCTTGTGTTTACCCTTCAGGCAGAATCGAATTGTATACACCGTGGAAAGTAGAGCATAGTATACATCAAAGTTATATATATCGCTCTGCGACGAGCGCCATACATGTGACGAGAATATAAGCGACATCCACCGCCCCGACTGGAGGAACGTTGGCCGAAGGAGTGAGTTTCAATAACCCCGCTATAGCAGTGTGAGTTAAATGACAACGGAGAATGGAACTGATGCGAACATACGGGTTTCCGTTGCGGCGCCTTCTGTTCTTCCGCCGGCGCTTTCTGTGCCTTCTCCCATGCTTCCTTCTCTCGTCTCGCCTTCTCCTCCCTCTCTTCTGCCTGCCTTTCTTTCTTCTTCCTCCTCTTCTCCTCCCTCTCCTGTTCCTGCTGTTTCTCCGCCATTTCCTTCGCCTCTCGCTCTGCATCTTTCTCCTGCGTTGTCTTCGCCTTGTTCTCTCCCTCCCCCATCAGCGGATTGTTGTTCTGCGCTTGGTTCCCCTGTCCCCCATCCTTTCCCTCGTCGTCTGCCGGATTGGAATTGTTCTGTGTGTGTATTAGCTGAGACAATTGCATTGTAGTACAAAACTCCACCTACCGCATGATGAGACGGCCCACCGGTCGATGGTCCCTTCCTTCCTGGTACCTGTGGTGCTCCTATCGTTATTGGTACGCTTGTGTCATGCCTCTGATGAAGCTCGCCATTCCCGTTCAAGCGTGAGGCTTGGAACCCCGATCCCGTGGACCCCGATGCGCCATCTGACCGAGGTTCCCAGCCTCCTTTCTTGAAAAACTTCGAGACGATCTCCCGCAGCGTCTCGTCGCCTAAGCTCGCGCTCGTCGGGCTCTCGTGGCCCAGCGTGCTAGCCCTGCGCTGCGCGTCCTCGCGGGCCTGGAGGATGTTGATGAGCGTCTCCATCTGTAAGAGGTGCCCGTCCGCGGCGGTGGGAAGGACCGGGCTCTTGCAGAGCTCGACGTACGAGTCGAGGAGACGATCGTCATCCTCGATCCCGTGTGCGTTGTAAATCGAGATCCGCTCGGCGGGGGACAGACCGACTATATCGAGCTCTCGGAGGGCGAGCTCTTTGATGCAGGGGAACGACCAGCGCGTGGCGAGCCGCAGGATGATGACCCAGTTGGCCTTGGATTGTTGATGACAAGAGTAAATTCTGTGTTCCGATGTTGGATCAGGACGCGGATCGATCACGCGCGACGACGCACCTATCGTACCACACCCAGAGTAACTGGGAGAACTCGGCCGCCGTCACGTCGAGCGTGAACGGGCGCGCGTCGGTACCCACGAGGGGATCATCCTCGGCAGCGACCGCGAACTGGTTGCGAAACAACTCGGACTCGCGTTCAAAAAAATGTTTGTGTACCTTAAAAAGCGTATTGCCCGTCTAGTTTTTGCGAGGCCAGTCGTGATGTGCAGCAGGCTGATCAGCCGAACGGTCTCGGGAACCGAAACACTGGGTCATCAGGAACGTACCAGAAACGAGACACTGCCATCACTGAGATAGTACTCGCCGTGGTGGGTCACTCGACCAAACCCGTCGCCCATGGTGGTGGATGGTGGGGGGAGATGGTGGGGGAGAGGAGGTGGTGCGAACAGTGTGGGCGAAGACACAAATTCGAATCCGACGTTATCTATATCCGACCACGAGCGTCTCTTCCCGGAGAGATCCATCAGGGGCGAGGGATCAAATGGCGCGATTTGGGCGCATATCCTGTGCAGAATTCCGCTTTGAGGGTCCAAACTCAATAGGAGGTTCATCCTGACTCCATTCGGCCGCATCTCAGCTGGCAGTCCGTGATGGGAATGTGATCAATCAACCTTCACAGCAACGCGGACCCACAAAGTCTTATCGGAGTAGCTGATAAGGCTGACATTGTGTTTCAGCGAAGCTGCGCATGGAACTCCAGTGCATACCTTTACGTTATGTTTAGCACGGTTCTTTCGCACCCTATGAACTCGCACCAGTGGCGACTGGCACCAGTTATACAGCAAGATGCCAAAGCAAGTCAAACCCTAGTTCCATGAGTACCAGTATACACAGTACAAAAATAATCATACACCCATCTGTCCCGCAGTAACGTGCCGAGATCCCTTCCAGCCCGTGGCGGCGATCGATCGATCACGTTCGTGCGAGGTCTCGAGAAGACCACGTCATTCTTTGAGCACCTTGAAGCTCACATGTTCGCCTCTTTGCACCATCTCTACGACACACACGTCGCGTATTCCTAACAGCTTATAGTGAACCCCTTCTTCGATCTCTTCTTTTCGCAACTGGTGGCTGCGTTCATGGTCAGCTCCTGCTTCTTCGTGCGAGAGCAAAAAAGCTTACCACTGGGTGAGATGACGTACGGCGGGGGCATACAACATGGCATCCCCGACGCGGGGCCGACAAAGGAGGCATCGTGTCCAATCCGGAGAGAATGACTTTTGTACAGACTGTTCGACGGCCTGGATCTTGTCAATGTACTGGTCGCTGACAAGCTGCCAGCGTGGTGACTCGGGAAGAGGGGCTAGCCCGATACCAATGCAGTGATAGAAACGAGCATGCCAAATCTATAGTTCATGGTTCAGTACTCCGTCCACTTTGCTCGCAGAGAAAGAAAAGTCGTACTGCATGCCTCCAGTTCATAACAAGAGGGCATCCCTCGCAAGCTAGACACCGTAATCGAGCATTGCGATTGTCCATATCGTGCGCGGTAGCCACAGTGGGATCCAGTCCGCATGCGTGGATGATATAGGGAGCCTCCTCCAGAAATTGGAGTCCGTTAAGAATCCCAATGGCATCCAAGTGATTTTCATGACTGGGGTACATCACATCATTACACATTGAAAGCGAGAATACCTCGGAGTGAGTAAAGGCACCAGTGGGACCCACGCGAAACACGGCGCAAGCGAGGTGTAGTTTGTCCAAGTCCGTCTGGGGGGATTCCGATGGCCTAAAACTTGAAGTATCGAATGAAGACAAGACGGGGATCTTCACCAGCGCAGCCATTTCAGAGTTGAGCTTCTTCATCCAGTCGTCGACTAATATAGGTAGTTGTGCAAATGCAGATGCGAATGGCTTGTCGTTCTGCTGAGCTTCCTCTGGACCGTTGATGATATCCCTAAAGGTAGGGAAACGAGCGAGGTCGGCCACATGTGGAAGTAAGTCGAACGTTGGTAAATCTGGTGTTGGGTTCGTCACGTATTTGGCGTACTCGTTCACTAACGTGCGTCGACGCGCCGGGTAAACAAGTGTCTCTAGTCGTTGCGATCGGAGACTGTTCATCATCTCAGCCCATTCAGGCCAGATCCGGTCCCATTCTAACCTAAAATCAGCTACGATTCGACATAAACTTGTGTCGTGGAAACGTACCACTGTGTGTAAGGGGTTTGTATTTCTTGGAAATAGATTTGTTGCATTTTCCAATGATTTTGGACCGAAAATACGAAAGCTCACGCGCATACCCAAGTTGGGTGAGGCGCTCGAAGATGCTACACTAGCTGTAAACCTAGACCACGGTCAAATGAGGAGAAGAGCTAACCTCTCTTGACGCTCGTTCCGAAGTACTTCCAAGTCAAACCGGTGTATTCGCCCTTTCCGCTGCTGCCAGAATTCACATTGTCGTGCGTGCTGTCAACCCAGCTTAGACAAGTGATAAAAAGGAGAGAATCGGGGAATCAAACCGAGCATATGAGCTGACGCTGCTCCCGCTTTCGATTCAGGAACTCTGTCTTGTCAGAGGACCAGCTATAATCATGCATAAACGAGATCATCTGATCACCATCGACCCACTGTCCCGAGGCTGAGAAGTGGATCAGAAGCACATTAGTTTCGGTGGCAATCCCGCTTACTCTCGCCTATCGTGAGCCGTTCATAAGGCAGAACATTGTCATTCCGGATGATCCCATCGCAGGTGTGAATGTGGCAGAGTCTGATGTTGTATGTAAACCTCGAGCGTCCACAGATGTTCCGATAACATACCGATCGACTCTGCAGGCCGGGCAATATCTACGACGTATGTTCCAGAGCACAGTTTTCGCAGGTTTATCGCAGCCCTGGACCGCATCTCAAGTTTGGAACAATTCCACGAGGCTGTACTCACGTGGCATCGGTTGTAGAACACGAGATTGGTGTATGCCGGTTCAGTCATGTCGGCGGGACAATCAGGCAGGCTCTCGACCTGGCGTATCGCGGTCCTCCAGAGAAAAGCGGACGATCTGTGCATCAAGAGAGCTCGAAGCGACTTGCATGTACGTGCAAGATTCAAGAGGTCCATAGGATAAGTGTAGGCGAAAATCTGCCCATGCCACACAATTAGCAAAAGGGCGAAGACACGACAAAGGGAAATAAACGCACGATGTACAGCTCGTCGAGATTCAATCTGCATATCCCTCCTTGCTCTCCTCGACGCCGCTTTTTCGGACCCTCTGCGACTTCTCGGCGACGTTTCTTGGGTGGTAGTGCGGTAGCTGCTGCAGGAACCAGTTCGGCAGTGTTCACCAGTGCGAACAGTCCGCCCCAGTCGTAGGCTTGACCTGGCATGGTGCCGCCTGTAGCTGATCTCGGTTGCAGCATTGTGCAAGTTCGTGGACAGGGGATGCCACGCGCATCGCGTCCCTTTTATGGTGGCTGTGCCACTCGTCCGGGCCCAGTATTGCCTGGC
>JBBPOD010000250.1:0-23250 GCA_038091255.1 Tylopilus intermedius | reverse complement strand
AGGTCAATGAGAAATCCGTGATGTGGAAGAGACTACGAACGCTCGAATGGGCTTGCGAACGCCAATCCAAGCGGCGAAAGTTGTCTAGGGAAGCGTACGATAGACTCGGCTCTGAAGAGGTTCAAGATCACACTGATCCCGACAACGCACGCATGGAATCGGCACTGTCGTTGCTCTCGCTCGCATCTTCGCAAGCGGGACCTCCGAAAGACGTGATGAGGGGTGTATCATTACTCCTGAGCTTCAAGCATTCCTGGCGCAGAAAGTAGCGGGTTTGATCTGAGGCTACATCCAAACGACGAACCATCTTTCATTGAGCTCAAGGGGAAAGGACTAGGCTACAATTGCGGCAAGACATGGCTCTGTAGTGTTGCATTGCGACAAGGTGCTAGCGGAGAATGCAGTGGTGTAAATGTATGAAATACTCAACAATATTCACATCTCTACCTGCCTGTGAATTGGAAGCATCATTGATCGAGTGACGGTCTACTGCGCTTTCTACCAGCTTTGGTGGTTACGGATGACGTAAGTTGATCGGGCGTGAGGGTTGGGATATCCGAGCGGACAGAATTTTTTATGGAAGCACGCGAGTTGAGCCGAGAGTGATTTTGAGGAAACCCATTGATTGCCTTGGGTGGGGCAGCAGTTTTGTTCCATCGGTAAGCATAATCTGTGGCGCCTAGGATGGTCATGAGAAGTGTAGCATTGAACAGAAACGGTTAATAGACTTACTTGCAATATCCCGGAACAGTGGGACGAACATGCGCAGAACCGCCTCGTCAGACATCGTTGACGGGATGACAAGTTCGGGCTCTTGAACAGGATCGACCGCCATATTGTCCTCTGCCTCAGCAGCCCCATCCTCCGCGTGTACCGTATGAGTATCATCATCCGTGGCCCGTAGTCTCAAGAACGAGTCAATCAGAGGATCGAAGAAGCTTTCTATAGGCGGCAACAGATGCGAGGGGGCATCGAAGAAGTTCGCCGTATCACTACTTCGCCACGGTACCGTAGCACCATCCGATTCCTGATCCACCATCGCTCGAGTCTGATCATCGGAACTTGATAGACTAGTGATTGCAGGAACCCCAAACATTTCTTCAAACAACGATCTTCGTGGCGCGGCAGGACCCTTTTGAATTGCCTTGGCAGACGCTCCAGGGTCTTCGGGGAGAGTGACATCGTCCCCCATAATTACGACGTCATATTTATGCGTTAAGGCCACTAGCGAGAACTCGTCCGAAAGTGGGAGTGATGATTGATGGAACCAGGCGATATTGAGAACACCGAACGGAAGGGTGTATTCCATTAATGGGGTGGAAGAGGTAACGCGAAACAGTGTGACGGATGACGAGGTCGAGTCCACCTGCGTGGGATGAATCGTGATGAAGGTATCGTGATAGGGATGCGACATGAGCACGGTGTAACGATAACGATTTCTTTGGTGCCAGATTACTGGGAAAAAGGTGTCAATGTCGCACAACTGCGAATTACAAACTTGAAAGCACCTCTCTGATAAATGACGTCCCAAACCACCAAATCTACTCCTCCTATGACAGCTAAATATCGCCCACTCCTACCGATGAAGTGGGCTTCAGCAGGTTGACGACATTCTTGAAGAACAAAGGACTGTTTCACAGCGTTGGTATTGGACTCGTAGATTACGAGGGCGCTGCCAGTGGGGATGGCTAAGAGACATCCATCGGGCGACCACGACGTATGTCTAGGGATATCTGACTTGTGACTGAAGCTTGATCGTGATGTCCATGAGACTGGAAGTTGGGTTTCAAGCTTAACTTACGGTCTCGGCGGCTCAAAGGGAGGACTCACCTTCCTCACCCCCGCTCTTGTCCCGGACCTTTCGTGTTCGCCACGCCTTCACGTTCCCATCCTCCCCGGTAGTTACAACTTGCACATCCTCCACACCCGGACGAAATGTCATCGAAGTAACCTTTGCCAATCCGTGCGGTCGATCGATCCTCGTATTCAATATCCAAAATGTCGTCTTTTTGTCCCAGTACCAGAGTTTGAGGTATATTTCACTACGGAATCCCTCGTCATCTTCCCGCCTGTCGATCGTAGCCATCCATTCACCGTTGGATGAAATGGCGGCTCGCTCAACACGAGCGGGTTCGAGGGGCTTGTCCTCGCGTCTAGAGACGCGATTTGACGGTGAGACTTCGAGTTCAGCTACCAGAGTGAATGTAGAGGGGGAGTAAGTTTGGAGAGAGGAAGGGTGAGACGAGGGAAGGACAAGGGATCCGGAGGGATGGTGGAAAGCGAGTGGTGCAGAGGATGAGGATGGTCGGGAGTTCGACACCAGGGGATCTATAACATCGTGAGACGTGGTATCTTGGATAATGATTGGTATATACCTAACCGTATTCGCGCGAAAACACGTGAAAGCCTGAGCGTGGCCGAACTCACAAACGCATAGCTGGCATCCGCGAGTCCCAAAAGATATTCCTCCTCCTTTGCTCTCGGTGGGGAGACGGTAATGTTTATTATCGGAGAACCAACTCGGGGGACGAACTCCCGTTTACCAGAATGCAGCTGCCATATGACCAGGACAGACTCCTCGCCACCGCTCAGTAAATATGCGCCATTGGTAGTAAACGCAACGGAAGAGACCGCATGGGCGTGCCAATGAAGCGTTGACGTCTGGGATTTCTTTTCTACGCCCACCACCTTTACAAGTTTGGGATCTAGGCAGTACCATAATCGTACGACTCCCTTGGCATCGCCGGTTGCAAAGTAGTCCTCGAATGGATGGACGGCAAGACAGGTCAGTCGCTCCGGGGATACGAATTTGGTAAAGCCTGACTTGAGGTTTGAGATTTGGGCCACGTATGCCTTGTGACCGGCGATCGCGATCAATCGTTCGCCACTGGCAGAGACTGCGAGGCCGGTTGTTGCTCTCGTTTTCCCAATGGGCACAATTTGAGCGGGTTTCTGAACCTTTTCTGGGTTGCTCGAAACTTGTGTTTTGAGAGAGACGCGGAGGACGACACAACTATCTTCCTGAGCAGCATCGGTGGGACCGGCCCAGGGCGGGTCTTGTGCTAAGAAACGTGAATGGATGTCGTCCCAAAGGATTGTGATAAGGCTTACATGATTTTTTGACCTTCTTGCTCTTGACCGCAGCCACGAAGAGATGGTCTTTGATTTTCTCATGCGTGCACACGTGATGTATTGGCTGGTCAAGACCTATAGTGCGCAACAGCACGCCCTCGAGGAAATCCCAAATCTTGATAGATCCATCCAACGATGCAGTGATCAGCTGGAACGCGTTCTGAGGGCTCAGAAGGGCAGAGGTGATGGCGTCGGTGTGGCCTTCGTTTTGTGATCCAGGCAGTGTGGATACGATCTTTCCGGTGGTCGCCGAGTGGATTTTGACGACGGAGCCAACAATGGAGAAGAAATGGCTGGAGATCCATGGTCGAGTGCGGGCTCGATATCGTACGAAATGAGACGCACCTGCCGTCTCTGGTGAATACGGGCGGATGTGTGCTGGTACTGGCATCGGTGAGCGGGTGCCAGCGCCATCGTCGCGGCGGTGGCTCGGTGGTGGTCATCGGTGGTCCGTGCGCGATGTTGGGCGCAGCATGGTCAGCGCTGGACGCCTTTCGCTTTGACTTTTTTGCAGGCATATGGAACGCGTTGGATGAAAAATGCCATCAGCCACTTCGCTCGGCATTCGCCGATCCAGATTAGGACATGTTTTTTCTCTTTCTTCTCTTCTCGTCATGATGACCTTCTCCATATGCAAGGACCGAAGGCACCTCGGTCCTTGCCTACAGAGAAGGCGTTCCATTATATGTTTTCGTGTCTACACGACCGCAACAAAATACATAGTCAATAATGTGCGTCTGATTCGTTAGTCCAACTGCGAAGGTATCATGTCGTGTCATCATGGTATGTCCTGCACAAAGATCCAGTGGCATGGTACAGGAAGGTGGCAGAGAAAATGAATCCAGGTCAACAGCTTTTGGAACCCACGAATGACCGCACGGAACGACAGTACGAGAGGTCATCCTCGCTTGCAAATCGTCTCGCCTCAAGCATGGCCTGGTGTAATCTCTCCTCCTCCACGAGCTCAGCCTTTGACAGCGGTTCGCGTGGAGGTACTGGCCATCCCATCTCAGCCAGCGAACACCACAGCGACACCCGCGCGTGCATATCCCTGCATTCTCGTTATCAGTATCAAGGGGGTCAACACAGCAAATCGACCCACCGTTTATACCGTTCAACCAGCACTTCAAATCTGGCCCTACTCTCCAATTCATTCAACTCGGGGTCATTTTCCCATCCCAGCTCCCGCAACTCGTTCGGTCGGTTTCTCATCCGATCCGTCAGTTCCTCCCACATCGATTCTTGACAAGCAAGTACGCTCTGGTAGCTCCAGTAGAGTTGCATTGCCAGCGTACTCTCATTCAGCTTATCAACCTTTTCTAACGGAATGAGGAAACGGGAGTTGGAGCCACTGCCCATCGTGCTTTCGGCCGACGACCAGTCGACAACATAGGACGGCAACTTGGTGGTCTGCGTTGTTTTGGGGGAAGGTGGATCACCAGAGTGGCTCGTGTTGACATCCGATATAGAATAGCTCTGGTCAAACAAAGACGACTTTTCTGTGGAGGCCGAATGGCTAGTCCGTCTTGAATCCGCTGAAGAGAAGGAAATGGAGCTAGGTCGGAGAGTCGGTATGTCAGATGAGCCCGATGGTTGCGAGCCCGCCTCGGGTTTATCCACATCACCACTTGTTAGCAGCGCGCTCGCCGGGAGGGGTTGTGGAAGTGCTGGTAGGGGTGGTATCGCAGGCATACGGATATGTACGATAGGCGCAGTGATTACTTGTCGAAAGTTAGATGTGAAATGAATAGGAAGAATAGCTTGCTTCCGATCAGTACGCCAGTACAGCAGAGAGATGCGCATACCCACCGGTAGGTCGTAGGTTGATAAATCGATTCTCAAATACACCGTAATACAGACTTTCAAGTAATACGTGATCGTGTGGTAACGGTGCCGCGTCCGCCGGTGAGGGCGGCGGCGTTTCTTCCCGAGGATGCATGCCGTTAGGGTGGTGTATCGAGTCGGATCGTTTGTTGCGCACGCGGAGGGGTGCTGTAAACCAACTTGGGAGAGTTGGGAATATGATGTCTGATGGAAAATAAATGTCGGATACCACTACAGACGAGTAGACATACCATGCTCGATTACCTCCACGACACCACCTGGACTCAGTACGCGATTGACTTCCTGTATATTAGTAAGCTTTATGAGTATCCGTGATCTGCGGGATAACCAGCGCCACTTGCCTCGAGCAGTACCCCCCACTACACAGGAAGTGGCACAAAAAAGGACATGTGAAAATGTCAACGAACCCCAGAACACGATCTAAGGTGATAGGTACTCACCTTGTTCTCGGGCACACCCCTGCCTAGGTCATTCATACGAACGTGGTCGAACTCATCGTCGTCAAAAGGTAGTTTCGTTGTCAGGCTGAGATATTGTAGTATGTCAAGCAACCCCCGACAGTGCCCGAGTGCCGTGAAGCGATACTTACAAGTTGCCGTGTGTCCAAGTTATGCGGCTAGCGATTTCTGGCTCTAATAGAGATAGGGGTACTTGTACATCGACGAGGTCGAACCCAACCTAAAGATAGCACACGTAAATGCACGGAAGCGTTTTTGGATTGATCATGCCTACAAAGTGGCAATCCGACCATTCTTTGGCGGCTTCGATGACCCACGTTCCACCCTAGAGTGAAAAGGGTGGGCATGTCAGTGTTGGACGACGTGTGAAGTCAAGACGGGAGGCGACGTGTAGGATGAAGGCAAAGACGTACACCGCATCCGAGATCGAGTGAGCGCTGTGGTGGGCTGTCCGTAAAGGAGGCCATAGACACCGACTTCGTCAAGGGTAAGAGAAAGCTGAGGTCGAGGCTTTCTCTGCGAAGGGTAGGAGAGCGGAGTGAGTGCGATGCTCGGAGAGTGGCAGCGAGTGCGCTTACAGCTCCAGGACCTGCCTGTCGTAGCTGAGCGGATATGGGGCCTTTTCCGGATCGAATGAATGGTGTCTGTGACCTTGCTTGTTCAAAAAATCCTTGTTTCTTGGAAGGACCCGCCGACCGGCGGTGGTATCGGGCTGGCGTGGATGTGCAGCGAGGATCATGGCGGAGACGGTGAGAGGTTCGCTCCGATGCAAAAGAGAGGAAATATGCGAAAGCGGCGTGGGACGTGGAAGCGCGATGGGTGATGGTGACGGGGCGTGGAAGCGACCTTGGCAATGTTATTTATCGTTGTCTACCATGAAACATGTAACCCAAATTCGACCGAAACGTGAACAGTACAACCAACATCCCTCGCGACTTCAACATCCTCGTCCAAAAGTCTCCCAACGCGAGCCCACCAAAGAACGGGAAGTAGGACATGCCACCGTTCTATCGGCGTTTCAGCACAGAGCAATATGGACAGCAATATCCACTCACCCTGCCATTCGTGATGATGATCAGCTCAGCACTGCCCTGGTAGCTGGCCAGCGCATCAGTCTCGCCCGCAAGCACGTTCGACACGTTCTGCGCAACCACGCTGGCGTGGGAGCCAACCTTGGCCGCTTGTTTCTGCTCAGGCCACTCAATGACATCGCCCACTGCGAAGATGCGAGGGTGATGGACCAATTGAAGGGTCGGCTTCACTTTGATGAACCCAGATGGAGAGAGCGTCGACGGGCCGAGTGAAGCCACGAATCCAGTGTTTGGACGAGGACCACGAGCCGAAACCTGTATGGTGCCAGCTGAGGTGTATGAAACGACAGGGCCGAGAATTACTTACGATGAGGTCGGCATCGGGTATGACTGTACCTTTGCGAGTGACAAGGCCAACACTGCCATGCTCGGGAATGGTGTCTACATACTCGTTGAAGAACAGCTCGATGCCACGGGCAAGAAGGCGAGCGGCAAATGCTTGGCGAAAGGAGGATGGGTAGGTGCTGTTGAGAAGTTGGCGATCGCCCTGAACGATGGTCACTTTCTTGCCCTGGGAGACGAATGAGACGATGAGGGTGTGGGAGACAAATAGGACGTACGGGGTATTCGTCCTTGAGTTCGCCAGCGAGTTCTAGGGGTAAAGGTAAACGAGGATAGATAGGGGTGGTAGTTGACTGACCGACGCCGAGGGGACCACCGCCGGCGATGACGACGTGCTTTGCGTTAGCGAACTTGTTCCGCCAGGATTGAATGTGCGGCAATACGTCGGTCTCGCGCAGGGGAAAGTCCACAGGTCCTTTCCAGGTCGACCCTGAGGCGATAATGAGGACATTGTATGGAATTCGCTCTCCGTTCTCAAGCACGACATGACCGCCAGACTGGGCATCCTCGGGTTCTATGGACTTGACGATGCCGACCCTGGCCTCGCCGTTGCGTCGCCTGAAGAGTCTGTCAAAGGGGAGGAGTACTTTGTGTTGGAGTTTGGAGGCCTCGCTGACGATGAGACGGAGAGTAGCGGGGAGGGGGATCGCATAAGGGCGGGGGTTAACGAGGACGATGTGGTGCTTGTCTGGGTCGAGTTTGGCGGAGAGCGCGGAGACGACGGCTGTCCCGGCGAAACCAGCGCCGACGACGACGACGGTTGACTTGGACGACATGCCACTACTCTCGGGAAAACAGCGCAAAGCCCAGCTCAAGCTCAAGCGCGCCATCAAGCGCGGCGACGTTCTCTCACAGCAGCCAGAATTGGCCCAGAAGCGAAAGAAAAGGGCGCCGCCGACGGACCAGGCGGTCAGGAGCGCTCGCGGATTGCAGAGCGAGTTCGTCAAGCTCGACAAGACCTTTCTCGACGACACCAGGGCGCTCGCGGGCGCTATCGCCCTCAGGAGACCCATCCCGAGCGACATCGCTGTCCTCAGACATGACTGGATCACCCCCTCTTCCTCGACCCACTCTCAGCCCAGCATTCCGAAGCGGCCCAAATGGAGATACCAGATGTCCAAGGAGGAGCTCGACGCCAACGAACAGGCTTACTTTCGTACCTGGCTCGCGCAACAGGATAGGATCGTCGAAGAATGGCAACGCGCATTGAACGCGCCCTCGTCGACTGATCAGACCATCTCTGATCATGCCACCGACCGTGTCGACGACTCCGAGACCCACTCGATGCCCCATCCGCCCACCTATTCCGAAAGAAATATTGAGGTTTGGAGACAGTTGTAAGTTGATTTTCTCTGCTCATCTCTCAGAGAGTGTGTTGTCGAACATGATACATCCCCCCATCGGACGCGAAACAGCTGGCGCGTTACAGAGATATCCCAGATCCTCCTCGTCTTGCTGGACTCGCGTTGCCCGCCTCTCCATCTCCCTTCCTCGCTGTCTACACACCTTAATATGCCAACCTCTGCGCCTGCACTGGACTCCGGCCCTCGATCGAAACGATCCAAGTCTAAAGCCCCACGCGTCATCCTCGTCTTAACCAAGGTGGACATCTCTGGCCCTGCGCGCACCGCGTCTTGGACGGCTTTTCTCAACACCAACTATCCCGGTATACCAGTTGTCCCAGTCGAGGCGTACGCACCAAAGCCATCCCACTCAGTCGAGCAAGGATCCACTCAGTACGAGCCGCATTTACCAGGCACCTTCAGGGAAAGACTCGTCCACACGCTCAAGGAAGTACATGAGCAGTTACTCCAGCTCCCTGAGTGGGTGACATCTCCACAACCTGACGAAAGTGAGGAAAATCGCCTCGAGAGGATCGCTCAGTGGAAGCCCAGGGTCAAGAAGGTGATCGATTGGGATGGTGTCCTCAAGGCTAAAGGGAACTTGGTCAGGAAAGCCATCGGCGGCGCTGCAGTGCCAAAGGGACGAGATGAAGCTGAAGGAGCAGAGGATGAGGATGCCAACGATATCAACGACTCAGAGAGCGAGGAGGCACAAGGAGACGGTACGTACGAGCGGAAAGAACCTGAATATCTTACCGTTGGGGTTATTGGTATGTTCAGCACCTCGTCGTCGGTTTTTCACGCAGTGCATGCTCCATAGGTCAACCAAACGTCGGGAAATCATCGCTGTTAAATGCGATCTTTGGAAAAACACGAGTACGTGCGTCCCGAACTCCTGGCAAGGTAAGTTATATGATGGTACCGCCTGTCTTCGGCCTGATTGAACCATCTCCAGACGAAGCATTTTCAGACTCTCTTCTGGACCCCCGATGTCCGCCTTGTTGATTGTCCGGGGCTCGTCATGCCCTCATTCGTGCCAATGGATATCCAAGTATGCATGTATTCCTTCCCCCCGTTCCCAGAGATGAGATACCTACCCCCAAGACCAGGTCCTTTCAGGCGTCCTTCCCATTTCTCGGATCGCTGCAGTTCCATTTTGCGTGCACCAGCTCGCTCTATTTCTTCCTCTAGAACAGATTTTAGAACTCACACATCCTTTATCGTCCGCTTCCCCTGCGACCGCGACAGGTGCATCGACAAGCGGTCGTAGATCACGATCCATTAAATCTGCATCGAGCCCCAAGTCCAAGTCTAAGTCCGCACCAGCCAGTACCGTCTCGGTCGAGGACAAGCGCACTTGGAGACCCGGGCAGCGCCCACTGGAACAAACTAAGGCTGGGCCCAGCGTGCCTAAATGGACCGCGAACGACATCATGACCGCTTACGCTGACAAGAGAGGATGGGTCACTGCCAAGGCTGGGAGACCGGACATTCATCGCGCTGGCAACGCAAGTAAGTCTGCCGGTTAGACATGTTGGGGAAATCGCACTGACAGTATCTGCGCAGTATTAAGATTGGTGGCGGAAGGAAAGATCCCGTGGGCATTGTGGCCCCCTGGGAGTCTGGTTTCGGGCGACGACGGTATATGGCTTAAGGATGGTGTATCACAACACACGTTGGACGAGCTTGACGAAGATCAGGAAAGTGACTCGGAGATGGAAGAGCTGTCGAGCGAAGAAGACATGGATGCTAGGGCCAAGGTTGCAACGGGTGAAACAGATGACGACGACGAGGGCGAGGAGGAGGAGAAACCTCTCTTTCTTGGGTACAACATTGGCAGGTTCGATGTGCTCAGGATCGAGTAGAGTATTAGACAGGGGTCAATTGACCAAACTCGTCCTTTACTGGCTTTACTCTCCATGTTGAACTCGTGGTTCGGTAGCAAGTCCAGTCGTCACCGAAGTCCTCCTCCGGCTCAAAACAATGCCCAGCCAGGCCCTTCATATACCTCGTTAGTTTCCCAGTCCACTGTCGAGCCCGTGCAGACAGCGGGCAACTTGACCTCGACGTCCGATATACTGCTCGAGGAGGTCCATGCTCATATCAACGACCCGAATACCTATGCACCCGCTCCCAGCTTAATTCACAGCGCAGAAAAGGACGCAGGGACTCTGAGAACGTCCGAAGCACCGGCCTCAAGTCTGGGCGCGACGACATACCAGCCCGAGCACGACACCACTCTCGTCGCCCAGCGCGTCCCAGAACCCCCAGAAGGCACCTTGTTCACGCCCCAAGACGCCATCCTCGCACAAGTCTTTGGTAAATCTGCCCCGCCGACGCCCGATCCTGTGCACGGTCTCCCACCGCCGCCTTCGAGCGCCGCACAGCCGTCCGTGGCGTCCGAGTCCGCCCACACACCTGCGTCGGTCCCCTCCTCGCGCACGCAGTCCGGACCGACGTTGACGATCTACGAGCCGTTCTCGGGTGCTAGACTCAGCGAGCACCAGACGCCTATATTGCCGTCTGCAGTGACACCGAGGGAGTACGCGCACGCTGCACCGCTCCCCGCTGCGGATGACCGTAAGCTATGGGCGAGTCTCGAGCGGATACTGGAGCTTCAAGCCGAGATCGCGGCGATGCATGCGGATATGGAGGGCGTCGGCGGACGGGGCCTGGGAGCTAACCCTCACATTGTTATCGCGAACGTAGGCGCGGGTGAAGGCAGTGGTGGCCATGGTGGACCGAGGAAGAGGTCGAAAAGAGGTCAGACACTGCCAATAGGAGACGAGGAGCCCGAGGAGCCGGGGGATGTCCCAGGAGTCGCTGCCTCCGAGGTCTCCACTGAGCACTCTGGGGAGGAGGATGATGACGATGACGGGGTTCACGGGTACGGCAAGAAGAGGCGAGACGAAGAGTTTTCCAAGCTTGCAGAGCAGTTTGCACAGCGAAAGGCGGCCATTGGAGGCATCATGAACAAGGTTCGTACGCCCAAGTATTCGCCACTTATCCTTCCCATCTGACAATGTCCTGTCTACCAGCTTGACGCTCTGTCGACTGCCCTGAAGACCTTCCATACAATCCCGCCCCCGCTGTTCGACCTTGCGGTGTCTCCGAATCGTAGCGATACCGTGTCGTCCGCACCGTCCAATATTTCAGCAGTACCCTCTCCCCCTCTGCCCCATGTACATTCTGAGCGACCATCATCGTTCTCATCCATCTCGCCATCTCAAGCTATGCACCTCATCACCCCTCCCCTCTCTCCACCTGTCCCGCCCATATCCACCCTGGCCCCACCTCGGTTCCCAGGAGATCCGGGTGCCCCCATCGTTGCACCCGTCTTGCCCAAGATGGCATTTCCGACGATCATCTCAGGGGCCCCACATGTGGAGAGCCCGGCTGATATAGATCATGCGCAGTCTATCTTCCAAAAGGTGCGATGAGCGATGCCGCGTGTTCCTCATATCGGTCACTTTTTCAAGGTTCCGCAACTCCACTTGATGAACATACTGCCAGAGGTACGTTGATGATGACGCACAGTACTGGATCATTAATATTATTGAAGGGAGTATCGTACCTACGTATCGTTAAGCCTCCGCGCAGCAGAGCGTGGAGTAATAAAAAATATACAGTTTAAATACATCGCGCATACATATCGTGAAGCAGATCCAAGCCAGCAGAATAAATACATGAGACCGACGACAGGAACCAGCCCGTGCCACGGCTACCATCGCAAGTCATCTCAAATGGGGGCACCCAGCGTCTCCAGCGCAGCTCTCAGCTCTCTGATGGCGTGCTGCGTGTCTTCGTAATCCAGCGCCGAGATGGCAAACCTGCAATGTTTCTGTGCCTTGGCGATGAGTTTCGGCGTCAGCTCGACTTCGCGTCGCGGCGGCGCTGGATATGGAGGTATAAGCATGGGGTCGGTGTGTGGTGATGCATACGACGACGAGGGGGCAGAGGATGCATATGGCACAGCAGGAGGCAGGGGCGCGGAGAATGGGGGCGCGGAGTAGGGAGCGTGTGGCGGCGGAAGGGGTGGCGCGACGAACGCAGGACCACCTGCCATCGGAGAGCCAAAGATGGCTGACCCATCTGCAGGTGCAAACGTGGGGGCCCCAGTGGGCACGAACCCAGGTGGGAGATCGACAACCCTAGTCGGTAGCGGGGACATTTCTTGGGCGGGGAAATGGGGGGAGGCAGACGCGTGTTTGGGGGGTGAGGATCTGCCCGGGGTATCAAGGGAGAATCGTACCCTACCCCGGTTCAGAGCAGTGTCCTCGATGGGTTCGACGTCACTGCTCGTGCCTTCCATCTCGGTGCTCACCCATGCGGTCCTAAGCTTGCTGCTGCCGGGCTGAGCTGCGGCACGCGTCAAGGGATCGACAACGTGCTCGTGCCAGTTGTTCAGGCTGTCCGAGCTCCCGGTCGTGCTGTCGGTACCTCCCAGCCCTGGTGTTCTGGCGAGATCATATCCGGGGGTGGCAGTGGTACTCCAGCGCCCGGGGCTGAGGGCTTCGTTATCGTGTTTGTCTTCGCCCGAAAGGATCGGGAGACGGTTTGCGCGCTCGATGTCCATGGAGGGAATAGCGGGAGGTGGAGATTGGCGCCTCGGGGATCGAGAGGGTGACTTGGTAGAGGGAGAGTGCTCGCGAGGGACGGGCTTTGGCGGTGTCGGTGGTTGCTGGTCCGAAATAAATTGATCCGAGGAAGGAAGAGAAGATAATGAATCAGGGTCCAGCTCAGACCCTGCAGGCCCAGGAGGCGGGCGCCTGCCTTCACGGAAGGCTTTGACGATATCGACTGCTTTCCATTTGGCATATCTCAGTTTACTTTCCGTCTGGAAAGGGAGTTAGAGGGCAGGACTGACGATTCGGAGGTGGACCTACCGATTCTGAGACGTCCGACTTTGGGAAGACTCGAAGTACTTCGAAGAAGTTGGCAGCTGCCAGGAACTTTTTTGCAGTAGACCTGTAGACGAATGAGATACAGTGTAGCACGATAGAGAAAAGGAGCTACTTTGTGGCATTTCCAGCCCTGTCCTCGTCGTCTGCCATCCTGAAGACTTTCAAGGCAAAGTTTTCGACATAGGCGGCACTAGCGGGCTCTATGTCGATGGTGTCGTTTGACCCAATCTCCTTTTTGAGGCGTTCGAGGGCATCGAGGAGATTGACAAGCAGTTTGCGAGAGTTGGTGTCCTGTGCTTTGAGGGATATGCCAAGCTGCGCGGCGTAGTAGGCGCCTTGAGCTGGGGTCAGCGAGAGCGAGGGAACGTGAGACGGGACGTACACCAATACGCGACGACGGGTTCGCGTTCTACGAGTTCTTCTGCGCGCTGTAGATACGGCGCGATGGCCCTGAGACCGACTGATACTGGTGGTAGTCCGAGCGACATTGTTCTGGTGGTTAGTGGTGGTGGCGTCGTCCGGGTGAGTTATATACTACTCAGGCTACTGGAACCGGAGCGCGTGTTGGACGCGAGGCTCTCTTTTGTTCTTCGACCACAACATTGACTCCACTCATGAGCACAGGATGGTGCATGCCTCGTGGTATACTATAAACACAGGTCTAACTAACTTTTATGATGCAATATGCCAGGAAAACCGCTTACCCCGTCCTCGGTCGAGATCGAGATCATCACGGACCATCCTAACGTCCTGACTAGCCAATGGTCCACTTCCAAATGAAATCCGTCCCTCATGCTTCTTGTTCTCGTCTCACAGCATCTGCCAACCTACCAGCATTATAGATCGCCCTGCAACGTGTGATCGACCAATGTCACTATCCGCAACAGCCTACCACGACGATCTCGCGTCCAGACACCGGCCGTCCATCCTCCTCGCACCAAACCTGTCCACAATTCCGTCCTCAACCCTCGTTACGTCCTCCACGACTTCCTCTTTCATCTTACCACCGACAGACCGATCTGGAACGCTTCGCAGCACCTCCGATGCTACCGCATATCCATCCACGCAGTTCGTCAGCTCGTTGGATGTGACCACCACCAACTGGCTCCCATCCCTGCGCTCCATTTCCTCCATGCAGGGTCTTCTTCTCGCCGAGACCGGAGACTCCACCGTAGAGCTGGACGTCTACGCACAGCCTGGTAGCTCAGGGTACCGTGTCGGACAAAGGATCGAGAAGGGCTTTCTATCTCCCGGCGGAAGTACCGTCCCGACAGAGGTCAGCGCACCCTTTGAGATGGGCAAGGACCTATGGCGCGAATATAGCCAGGACAAGGCAAGTCGAAGGGGCACCTGGAGAGGGAAGAGAGGCACCGCGAAGGACAAGTCTGGAGAGGACGTCAACCGCACTACCCATGGCGTGGGTTTGTCTACGAGCGACACCTTGCTGCAGATCACTGCCCCTCCCCACAAGAGCACGTCCGAACTACGCGTTCTCCTTGGCAATTCCGCCTTCAAGCTGAAACGCAACGCGTCCGTTATACCACCCCCATCGTTCCAGAGAGCCGTCAGCAGTGGGGCACTCTCTACCGTTGAGAACGACGATGCACCCCCGGATGCGCTTGCCCTCGAGAAGGCGAAACCGCGTGCGCGCGTCGAGGTGGACATCGTCCTCGAGAGCGAAACATGCGTTCAAGGCAGCACACTCAAAGGTCACATCACGATTCACGTCCGCAAGAACGCCAACAAGAAGCACAACACTCCAATTTTTGTTTCCAAAGCCAAGGTCCGCGTCGTAGGCTACGAAGCAATCCCATACGGGAATACACGATGCACGTTTTATCAATGTACAGCCCTCTTATCGCAGGTCGCGCCTGCTTGGGATTCCGTCTTGGCAAGTCCACCAGATCCAGATGGCTGGGCAGAGGCGAAAGTGGGCATCCACATCTTACCCTTTTCGCTGACTCTCCCCGCCGACGGAGTCTGCGGGATCGCTAAGGGCGCGCTGAATATTCACTCAGGCGTAGCGCTCAGATACTTTGCGATGGCCTCGCTCATGCTCAAAGACCCAGAAACCTCGGAAGAATCCGTGGCGCATTTTTATCGGTCTTGCGAGATCTGGCCCCGCTTGTCGTTCGATTCGAAGCTTTCACCTGCACCTCGTCCATTAGTGAGCGAGGCTGCGAAGACCATGTTCATGGGAGGAAGCGGGAAAGTAAGGCTCAGCGCGGCAATGCATAGACTTTATTGGGTTGCCGGCCAACGGTGTGTAATTCACCTGCGAGTCGTCAACGAGTCGAAGAAGACGGTGAAGGGGGCGTCAATTACCCTTCTGAGAACCACGACCGTGTTCAAGCCGCTCGCGGGACGAAAGGGAAATAACGATACAGATCCGGATGCGTGCGAGACAGTGACGATGAGGAAGGTAGTCGCCGCAAGTGTGCTTGTGATGGGGCAAAAGTGCTCCAAGGGGTATGCGAGTGCCAAAGGGTGGTGGACGGGAGTAAGGCCAGGTGACACGGCAGATTTCGTGCACCACATTGTTCTGCCGGTGAGATTCTTTCATGTTGGAGTGGAGCGTCCTGATTGAGGAATAACAGCACGATGCCTTGTCTGTGTCCCGTGTGAGGCTACTAGAAGTAGAATACACCCTCAACGTCAACGTTACCACAGGGGGTCTATCGTCTGACGTCGAAGCCACTCTGCCGATCAGAATCATCAACTTCCTCTCCATCGATCCACCCCCAACGGCCGCCATTTCACAGTTGCAAGGACGGCTCCGCGCCAAGCCACAGCTCGGGCGCAGTGAGACGTGGTACCGCAAGTCTCGATCCAATACCGAAGTTGGAGAGACCGTGCCTGGGATGAAGTACTCGGGCACGGATATGACGGTAGTGGCGCAAGAAAACGAAATTGAGTCAGTCTTTCTGGGTGGCGTCTCCGTGTTAGATTCAAGCACAGATTCGCCGTCCGTCTATGATTCAATGGGGGCCAGCACCCAACGTCTAAACGTCACCACTTCTTTGGACGAGATCGATCGGGTCATTGGAACGGACTCGCGGATACGCAATTTCGTTACAGAGGCTGGGCAGCTGACAGGTTCGGGGTCGATTGGATCCAGGCTTGGCCC
Source organism: Tylopilus intermedius (assembly GCA_038091255.1). NCBI lineage: Eukaryota > Fungi > Basidiomycota > Agaricomycetes > Boletales > Boletaceae > Tylopilus > Tylopilus intermedius. The sequence continues at coordinate 7,008 of JBBPOD010000250.1, read as the reverse complement.
GCGTGGTCCTCGTGGCCCGCGACTCGCGTCGCTTCCGGAGGCAGTGGCACCGCTGAGTCCGCAGCAAGAGAGCACGCCGCGGAAGCACCTGAGGTCGAACACGTTGCCGGACCGCCTACAAGAAAGAGGGAAAGCGGGCAAGGAAACTGTGAAACCCTTTCTTGGGAGACAACCGTCTCTAACGCGGTCATCTTCGATGCTGGTGGCCAAGACGGGTACGGACGAAGATGTCCAGGGCAGGATGAAGAACAGGTCCAAGTCAGATTTTTGGAACACGGTCGCTAGATGACGATTTTGGCACGTTTCTGTGAGCCGACAAGAGGTGGTTACAATAATAGATGAATCCGGATCATGCAAATTAATATGCAACATATGCTAGTATAGAGGCTGAGTACACGGCGCAAACAATGTGTGGCAGGCCCGGCGCATCGCATGAGCGATGCTGCGGAGCCACCTAGTACATTTCCAAGCTCATGCCATCGTGAATTTCATAGTCACCGAGGGTGATGTGATCCTTATAGATCGTATACCTGGGGTGACGATATAAATGGGAAAACGACATCGTGGGGTGACTGAAAAGCGCACCATTTCTTCAGCACGATCTTCTTTGAGTCGGTTCCTGTCTGTGCGGCGATGAGTTTCTTGAGATCGCCGACGGTATCGTCGGGGCTGCACTTGACACGAACTGCGCAACAGTCAGGTACGGCACAACGAGGTAGCGAATGGCGGCAGACCTTTGCGACCCAAACGATCGTTGGCAATGACCTAGATGAAGCGGTGAGCAAAGTCGATGCGAGCAACGAGCGACGCACTTCGATCAACCCCATCGTCGATGTCCAAGTAGCGTGACATGTGACGGACAGTCACTAGTCACAGTGACACACGCGTGACAATGCGCGAAGCGTGACAGACCCCCTTCAGATGGCGCTCGCCACGCCCGTCCGAACGGGAACAGCACCAGCCGTGCCAGCGACGACCCCGTATCGTCCATATCCTCCACTGCAGCTCACACATAGATCAGTACCAAACATCACAGACGACTACGAACGTGAGTACCATACCAGACTGAAGGCGAGGTATTGACCACCCATCTAGGATGGTACACCGAGCAAATGCCCAACAATCGCATGGTGCTCTCGCTACGTTCCACCATCCATCCAGAGATCGGATGGGCACTGGACAGACTTCACAGATTATGCACTAATGACCTCTTCTTGCTCAAGTCTCTGCCCGGTCTCACAGACGCGCTGTTTGAATGGCCCGAGTGGTATGCCAGGGAAGGTCATCTCGAGTCGGAAAAGTACCCCTTCTTCTCCATGTCCCCAGAGGCGGACAGGAAACGCAGACATGCCATAGAATCCCTGTTCGTCCTTCGCAACTCGGCAACAAACGAACCCAACGCGCTCGAAATCGCCGAGTCCCGACGCACGCTACCCCTCATATTCGACGCGCTCACCCACCTCGATCCAGAGTCGGACGCCAACATCGAGTTCATCCTCAACATCATCGAGCTGTTGCAATCCATCTCTTCTCGTGTCACCCTTCCCCTTCCAAACGCTGTGGAGAATAACCCGCTGCGCACTCTGTCGCGACTTGCAGGTCACTCGTCGAATCGCACCCTCATTATTTCGGCCCTCACTGTCCTTGGACAGTTATTTATGAGCTCGGCAAATGTGTCTCGACTCGAAGCTGACTCCCCAGCCCTCGAAGGCTCCATACGCTACCTTCCGCTCTTCATGGACAAGCCTCTGGTCGAAGCCTCGTTGAACTATATGTATGCTCACTTATCGCATCCTCCCATGGCAAAGGCATTCCTCCTGCATCCATCCATGCCAAGTACACTCAGGGTCCTCGTCAGCCTGCTACTCGCGGAGCAGGTGGAAGAGGAGGCGTCCGTGGATATCACAGGCTCGGTGCGCACAATATCCGCGAACACAAACTTTGCCACGCCAGATCATGATCTAACGAGCGAGGAGTTGGAACGGCTACTGCCCATACCAGAGCCAACGCGATGTTACGAATGGCACGTCTTTCTTGTGACGTTTCATGCGTTTTCCTCACTTTTCGTACAGGATGAAAACCATGTTTGTCGCAGAGCCGGACGGCGAGCTCACCCAAGTTGATTTCTGGAACCTTTATAAAGACGTATTCACACCACACGCCGAGCTCTTTCCGGTGCTTGTGGCATCAGATGTGATCAAGAATGTCAATGTCGTGTTCCCACAAGCCCAGGCTATGGTCCTTCCTGGCCCTCCCCAGCGGTTTGTTGTCCGTGGAGTCAGCCGGCGGAAGGAAACAGAAACAAGTCACCGGTTCAAATGTCATTGGGACAGATCCCAATGTAGCGCCACTCCTTTCTCAAGCGCTGGTGAGCTGTACGATCACCTAATTCAGCATGTCGACGATCTCGAATCAAGTCATCCAATGTGTCCTTGGGCTACATGTGATGCTACGCGGATGTCTAAATCATACCTGAGGCTCCATGTCCTCACGCACATACCATGCTCGCAGCCTCCTGCACGCCACCCATCGCAAGATGATAACATTACCATCGCCGTAGACGACAGCTATCCATTAGCGAATCCGACTTTACGGCCGCCACCGCCACCACGGTCAACATCAGTGAAATTCCGTCGCCCAGTGGTAGATCCCCCATCCAGCTCTCTCACAGCGCTGCTTATCATCCGCATCCTCTTCCACACTTCGTTTGTTGCGGCGGACCTCGCACCGCGGCCGGACAGCGAACGGTTCGGGTTCCCTGGCATGGTGGAAGAAGACGATGGAGAGCCTATGGATGAGGACTATGGAGGTGAGGTGGAAGGGGAGAGGAAAGGGCGTAGGGCGTTTGTGGGTGTCAGGAGAATGTTCGAGGGTGTTCGAATGAAGGACGAGTCGCTTGCTAGTTGGATTGCGGAGATGGTCGATGCAGGGTTCGACGGATTGCTGCAGTGATTACGAATTCGTGTCTTGGGAGTCGGATTCCCAGCATAAAAGTCTACAGATTTGGACATCCATTGGTTGGCGCTCTCTGTGCGTAGTCTCAATGTGCGTCCCATGACCGTTTGCGTGGTGCACACTTTATCACGGACACCTTGCGGACAACCAGGAAATGGTTGGCTTAGCCATCATAGGGACGTCCCTCAAACTTGCGGTTTGATCATGCCCTTGCTGATTTTGTAGTACACGGTCGACGAGTCTTCGGAGCAGATCGCTACAAAGAGCGAGTCTGGTGCGTCTGCGAGCTGGTTGTCTAGCGCATTGAATGCATCGCGGATCCTATGACAGTCAACCAAGATGGATGATAAAGATTGCTCGTACGTACCATGATGTATTGAGGGATTCTGCAAGCCCACATGGCACAACGACACACGTTGACGGTGGCTCGCCTGCAGTCTGTCGCCATCAAGAAAGGTCGACTTGGGCTAGTACACGGTAGAGTAGATGGTACGCACGAGCGACGGGCGGAGGCCTTTGATGGCACCGCGTTCACACTTTGCGAGTTCGAGTAGCTGTATGTCAGTCCATTTCTGTGCTGTGTACACATTACGATGTTGGTTCAGTGTCATTGTCATGTTTGAGAGAGACATACCCAGCGTGACGTCGTTGAACGTCTGAAACAGCGCGCCTGCAGACTTTGGATACTTGCTGACGAACTCTGCCAGACGGGGATACTGAGGACGACGTTGAGCAGGTCTGGGGATGCTCTTTGCTCAGATACTTACGAACGGGTGTGACTGCATCGTGATTGTGGCTACTAGCGAAACGAGTATGTAACGCGCGTCATCGGACACGTCTTCTCCCATGTCGCGGCTGTCGCTCAAACCAAACTCGAGATATTCGACAACAGTGCACAAGCTCTTCCAGGCAAGCTTTCTCACAACGACCAGTCCTAGATTGTTCACGACGTGACTCCTCAGGGTCTCAGCCCAGCTCAGATATCGCCGCATGACACCGAACAACAGTTCTGGCGGGCGCTCTTTGCACTCGACGTCGACCGCGAGTTTATGACCAAGTTCCTAATCGCATTGCCCAAGGATGACTGTCTACAGGTGCACAAGGTCCGTCTCATCCCCGTTGAGCGTGATTGCCTCGACTGACTGGTCGTGGACGTCGTCCTGTTAGTAGCCGGTCTTGAATTTGCTATTCATGACGTGCGTCCGTTTTGCGGCTAGGAGTGAAGAGGATGTGATCGTACGTATACGGGCGATTGACACGTTGTCAGTCGTACTGCGGTGCGTACTGGCAAAGAACTTTGCGGGATGGGAGGTCATGGTCGTCTTTGCCGGTGAGATCAACGAGAGCGACAATGTGTTCATGGTGAATCACGACAAATTGTTTACGGACTGCTGGGACGTTGACACTCGCCGTGCTTTACAGGGGTTCGTCGACATGATTGCGCAGATTCTCGGGGACGGCAAGGCTGACGGTGAGCATGAATCTGTTGACTGGTGTCCGCCGTATCGCTGATGACACACGGCAGCTACCTTGCGGCATCGCGCTCTTCAACTTACTATCGTGTATACGAGCTGCATCAATCAGCTGAGCCCGGGTGCATATCTCCTCCGCAGAGACCTCTTCCCTGCATTGATAAACGTGCGTCGGCGACTTTACCCACCTATGGTAACTTGATGAGTGTCGCTTAGCTCGTAAAGTCCCCTGAAACGGAACGCTACACGTTTGAAGCAACCATATTGCTTTCCTTTCTCGCCAACTTTCACAGGTCCGATGCCGCGAAGCTGAATCCATACCTGCAGCACATCCGAGACACGTGTGACACTGAATTGATGAGAAAGATATGCTGGGCTGCGAATTTCGCTTGTGATGCTGCTGTCAGGTACGCTGGGGTCGCTTTTAATGTGACGCCGGGACTGCAATTGGTCTCTTGTCAGGGCATACCAAGAGATCTCGGACGATTCGACACCGACATTTGCAAAAACGATTGGGACGCTGATTACGTCTCTGAGGCCTGATCGTGCATTGTCCTCGCAACCCCTAGACCCACCTCGGGAGTTGTTCAAACACCAGTAAGCATATGATTCATTCCCAACTTTCCGAACCTGATAGCGAGTACGACTTGCAGGCCGATTGAAGCTAGCGTCACGCTTCTTCCGCTGTTTGAATTCTTATTTTTCAATCCACTTTTCACGCAAGTATTCACGGACACAACACCTGCTAACAATGTAGGGACGACCGCCTCCAGAATCCCAGCTCTATCGTATACCGTCCTGTCATTATCGTCCTATGTATTGACGCACGGGACGTCTTCTGCTTCACCGCGTGCGATGGCGTATGCTAATCTCACGATGAACATATTGTTGGTCATGTCCGAGAACCCGAGAGTGATGGACGTGTTTTGTGGACAGTCGGTGCAACCCATCAGACTCTGTCGTCAGGTATGCCGTCCTTTCGGAGACGATTTGGGGTTTTAACTTGTGTTTCTAGCGATTGCCATTGCTACCTACCCCATCGTCAACACGTCCACCGGTGTGTGCGCTGTTGGACTGCTGTGTGCTGTGGCTTCGACATAATCTCCACAAGCGCCTCGAGGTGTACACGTACACGTGAGTTATTTCTGGCATGTTATTCACTCGAGATTTTTCTGATCTGAGGGCAGGACGTGTATTTGGACGTGTCACCGTGTCATCTGGTACCTACAAAAGGTGCACATACGGATAGGTAAGTTGCTGTCTCCAATGCACGCATTCGTTGATCATACTTCAATGGCAGACTACGAGTGGTTGGAACTTTGGAAAGCCATTATCGGAGTGCTTGAATTCCTCGCCAACAAATTGGACCATCTAACGACGACAGGTGGCGTCGAGAATCTGGTACAAGAGGTGAGTGACAGCGGCGAATCCAGGCACGAGACTGAAAACGTAACCGGAGATGCTCCGATTGGTGGACTTTGCGTTATCAAAAGCGGAAATATTTTTGGCGACGCCGGGAGATATACACGTATTTATTGTACGTCACAGGCGTTATCTCCGTAAGGTTATTGATGGACTCGGGAACATGCAGTATGAGCTCGTTCGATCGTCGAGCGTCATTCGAAAGCAGATGGGGATTCTGCAAACGCTGGCGCATCCTGGCTCAATGGACCGGAGGATGTCGCTACGGTCAGAGTCCGCGTCCAGGTCGCTCAGACGGGTGCTGTCTGTGATATCGTACTATGAAGGGGAGATATCGGGAAGCGGCGCGCAGACTGCCAAGGAATCGTTGCGCGTTGTGACCCGACTTGTGGACAAGGACGGCGTGCAGGGTGGGCAGGAACGACCCGATGAAGAAGATCCGCGGTGAGTAGGGAGAATATGGCTCGCAGATAGCATTGACCCTGTGGGAGCAGGGACCGCGGAGAGGATGTCGTCGGGTTTATTCGCTATGGTTGCTCCGATGGTCTCGCGTTGATGCCGTGACGACAGGCGGTAGTCGGGTATGAGGGGGGTGAGCGTGTAGGGTGAAATTGCAGTATTTGGGAGGGGAGGTCAGACATGATGGCATGGGTTTACCACGGCTCTCCGCTTCCGTATATCCTCGTATGGTATACGACTACATTATTGTCACGCCGGCGAACACACTGCCTGGCAGTGGTCGGGCACGAGGAGAAGAAGTGCTGGCAATGTTGTACTGGGTCAGAAAGGTGTACCCCGACTTGGCTGAGTGCACAGCATTGGGAATACACAAACGCTAATCATGAAGGACCTCGATCTCGCGTGGCACTGACATGCCGTAAAAGGAAATCTTCAGATAAAGAAAAAGTTTTTTTGCCCTCTATCGACCCCGAGCTGGAGGCGGACCCGCTCATCGTCATGCGCGTCCTCGTCCTCATCGCCAACGTCGACAGACCAAATAAATAGCGCGCGCACGAGCCAAGCGATGGACATGAGCTTGGTTATCGTCGTCGGCGGGATTCTCAAACCCGATGACAAAAGCGTAATCGACTCGGTGACCGAACCTGGCTCGGTGAACATCCACAGGTATATCTCTCCCCTCGGCCGGTCCCTCCCTTGT